>JAMKCH010003918.1:0-55728 GCA_023653785.1 Ophioderma brevispina
ATTGTTCTTTAGGCAGGATTTTCTGGCAAGAACGAGGTCATCCTATTCCGGACACTTCAACAATTATCTTACCCCGAATTGAAGTCATCTCGGTGCGGAAGACCGCCTGTGGTTGTCCGTTCGGGCCCTTGATACATAAACGTAAAACTAGTCCGCTCAGGGGCATCGAACGACTCGGTGTTCTTAAACACGCTTCCCCCCACGGGTCCGCGTCCATAGCGGACGATTGTAGATGGATAGGCGCTGTAATTAATGATTCCAACGCGGTGATAGGAGCTTACCAAGCTCGAGCCCATTTTCCCCCCCCCCCCCCTGGTTCGTAACATTCACGTCGTCATGGGCATATCACCGCGGAATCAGTTTTGATGAAATATGCGAAGCTATGTCGTGGAGGGCTCCCACAAAGTTCTCGGCGGTGTACGATAGAAACGTACAAACTCCCCAAGAGAACGTTTCGAGGGCACTCCTGCAGAAACAACACAAAATCTATCTACACTATACATAAAGCCCATCCGGTGCCGACTATGACGCTCGCCCCGGAGTATTCCGTTGTCAAGTGAGCATCTATGTCCCCCGATTTTTATGTTAATGCCTTTAGGCCTAACTATGTGTCTTATGTTTGTGTAGGTCTCGCCTTTGGCTGCACTCTGTTGACTGCTCCGAGATATCATGCTCCACCTCCGGACTGAGTGTGCTAGTTTGGTGGTGATAAATTATTTCTTCAACGGGGGTTATGCAATATATTCAGTCAAAATTGGGTAAACGGAAATCAGGCTCAGTGTAATGATTTAGTTAGAAACACATTATGTTTAATAAATCATTTAATGAGGCCTGATTTCCTTTCCAATGTTGACTTCCCGCTTTCCAGACCCGCCCCACAGCATGATATGAACCGCGTCGTGTGGGCTTGAGCCAAAACGGAATTAAGAGAAGAGACAGATGGTCGACAGGGTGTGGCCTTGGGTCACCTCCAACCCCCCCCGGGCGAGGACCATTTTATCTTTTAGGGGTGCTAAAATAGGTATCTTGGGGGCAATTCCACTTCTCAGAGGGGAAATTGACATATATTCAGTCAACATTGGAAGGAAATCAGGCCTCGGTTAAATGATTTATGAAACTAATGTGTGTCTAAATTTGGTGTTTGAAGAATCATGGCAATGAGTATTCTAGAGTACATGTAGAAAAATGGTTGATCATGAACATTACTACATCAAAACTTTTGACATCTGCATGATAATCCCAGACCTTCCATGGAGACCAGACCTATTATGGCCATGAGTACCAGGGTTTCACTCTGGATCACCCTTCAATTTTAAACTGTAAACCTGACTTTTTACATCAAAAACTATTCCAATTGCACAAAGTGGTCAGTAGTACAAATTAATATGCAACACATATAAATAAGAACTAACAAATTTAAAAGTAAACCAGTGTCAAAAATATTGAAAACTAGCCCAATCGGTAAAGGATGTATCACATTTTAATTGCACGAGAGAATGTTTTCGTGCCTGGGCCAATCGGACTGGCGATTTGTCTAGGCCGCATTGTATTCTATGAATATAGAGAGCGCAAAGCAGCTGAACCGCTTGTCCTGTGTTCTCGTGAGGCCTAATTTTTACTTCGAAGTTGCTTACAATTGTTTTTTAAAGGTTATGAGCTATCCAAGATTGAGAGTGATGTTGGATCTCCAGAAAAAGCACTGTCTGATTGGGCACGCTGAGTTATAGGAGCTACTGGTCCTGGGTAGTACTGGAGATTCTGAGGGATTAAAGGAAACTCTCTCAATCAGGATTTAAGGTAAGTAGTAGAGTTACTTTCAAAATACTATTTTTATGAAGTATTTCTCAAATATATGAAAGTCAAAAAATAAAAAAAATGTGTGATTTTTACTTGGATAAAACTAATATGGATGTAATAAGGTTGTGAGAACTAGTGAAACATGGCTTTGTCATTTTTTTTTTATTAATATACAAAATTATGCATTCAATGCTATTTTTGTTGCAAGAAAGCTTAAAACACCATTATTAAACAAACCCAAAATTTCTGAAATTTGCTTAGATTATTCTAGCCTTCCAGACAAATGCAAATTTATTTTCATAAGGTTGCCTGCGTGTGCGGAGATTTTCCTTGCCCCAAAACAGGACACACTGACATTCGTGCACTGTAGTAGTACATTCAAGCCACCCCCTTTTGCACAAATTGAACCAAGTGACTTCAGAAACACTGGTTTGCAATACGGTCACCTAATTGTAAAATGGAATGCCTTCTTTGATCTGTGAAGACTAGATGTTGCAAGATTGAACAAAATAATTTAATAAGACCTCTGCTTTCAACTGTAGAGACAAAGCTTCAGTTACTTACTTTTATGGTTAGATTTAAACAGATATTTACAGGGCATTCATGAAAAATGCGTCAAATTGTTTTACATATGCATTGCCTTTCTTAATAGCCAGAAATACTTTAATGAATGCATAAGGTGGGGTCCCATTGGACCAAGGTGATTCATTTTTTGAGTGCCCATTTCTTAACCTAATTGTTTATTTGCCAAAACTTTCATTTAATTGGCTAAGTAATCAGTTGGTGCATATATTTGGTGGAAAAAAAATTTAAAAGGCCATGGCGTTTTTATGCAAGTAGCTAAAAAATAAGATTTTAGTAGTAGCACTATTCAAACCTTGGTTTGGCCCATTAAATCATAACTGGAGTAACTTTTTAAATTGTTAATTCCAACAATGGAACTGTATTGGCATTTTCTTGTATATAAGCCAAATTTATGGGAAAAGTTCTTGAGAAAGTGTTTTCAATATGTCAGCTGGAGAATTTAGTGCCTTTCTTAAAAATGTTTTTTTGGTCTCTATTTTGCATCGGTACAACCTGGCCCACTTGAACCCCCCTTATGCTCCAACGGGAGTGCAGAACTCTATATGCACTTAACGTGTTACCTCATGAGTTCCTCTGCGCGTGATACGAGCATAGCTCAAATGAACATCATCAGTACCCGCAGGCTCTCAACATGGTCAAGTACTGGAAGGGCCACACGTCACTGCGTCACACCAAAACTAGTCGAAGAACACCTAAAAGTGCACAGTACAATAGACCGAGACTCAATGGTGGACGTTTCATGTCTCAAATGGGCCGCTCCCAAGAAGCAAGTAAAGAACCCCAAGTTCAAACATAGGTATTACACTGTTATGTGCAAAGTGTGCTAGGTTAGATTTGTTGGTATTTAAAAAAATGCCGCTGTGGGTATTTATTCTTTACATAACCCAATCAATCAACTGTTGTTGTCCATGCATTGTCAGTGTCCTGGAGATCATGTTTCAGTGCCCATCCCAGTGGTCATCCCTGTGCATGCAGAATTAACAGTATGGTAGGTTCATACTTCATATTGGCAGACGTCGGCAGACACAGTCCTTTTGAACATGCTTGCCGCGTCATAGCATGACATATGTGATGCGTAAAAAGCACTTCGAAGGCTAGCTTCTGCAGACGTCTGCCGATGGAAGTATGAACCCACCTTTTGGCAGCAAACCGTAACCATGTCCCATCACTAACAAATATATGGGGGGTTGAAACGCCATTACATTAGTAATATCCTTGTAACACTCTTATTAAGACCAACTTCCAGTTAGGTTTAAAGCAGGAAAGGAATGGGTTTCAACCCTCTAATTAAAAGTTTGTTAAGGGTTGAGGGGACATTGTTGATCTATTTTGTTGATTGTCCCCGCCGAACGAAGTTCGGAGGTACTTAAAATGGGCTCCGTCCGTAGTCCGTCCTTATGTCCGTATGTCCGTGATAAAAATTTTAAACCTGGAACATTTGGGCATTCTTTTTTTCTGGCTGAGTGCTAGAGAGCCCAAACTTTGGTATATTGTAGGATGGGATACCCCCCTACTCACCATGTAATTCTTCCCCCAGGGTCCTCCCCTGGGTCTGTCAGGGGAGGAAAAAGGTCAATGTCAAAAGGTCATATTGGGCAATACAGAAATGTCAACATTGTGTACAATTTATCCTGGAGTTCTGTAAGGCTACGATGATGTACTTGGGTGGAAAGAAGCAGGTGATGAGTTTCAACCTGATTAGATTTTGGGTGTAAAATTAAGTATCTAATTTGCATAATTTTATGAACTTTTTCCCAAAGGCCTGGGTACAAGTTTTTTCTGGAGTTCTGTAACGTGTATAATGAATGTAACTTGGTGGAAGAAGTGGCTGAGAGTGCTCCGATACCCTGAATTAGATTGTGGGGTGGAAGTTTTTTTAGTTCTAGTTTGTTTACATGTGGGTCATTCTTTTTGGGTTGCCAGCCTGTTTACATTTCTTGGAAAATGTGAAAAATACGTAAATTCAATGGTGTCGCCACGTTCCAGAACCCCCGTATGGGTCCAAAATTTAAAAAATTGTGCGTCACATTTTTTTTCAAAAATAGTGTTGCCACTGAGTAAATTAATCCATATTTCCACTAAATTTAGTGAATTTTCGGGGATTTTTGGCATGTGATTTTACGAATTCTTGAGATCATTTTCTGAGTAACCATTATTTTGGCGAGCTAGTGATGTCCAAAATTAAGGGTGGACTGGTGCATTTTAGTTGTCATTTAGTGATCGCGATATGCGGCGGGGACTATTTTAACATCATCGCGTAAATACGAGTTCGCCTTGTTTAAGATATGCAATTAACCCCTCGCATTAAAATGTTATATCAGATTCAAAATGGAATTATGGAATGTTCGCGATTGTCTTTCCTACAAAACACATGGAAAAATGCTGTTGTAATTTTGGTGGAGCACTTTTAACTGGGTGTACAATTTACTGTATCAATAGTTACCCAATTGTATATACCATTACCATGTGGATTCATTAATTAAATTCAGATTGTAATGTCATCTTGAAAAATGTTCTTTTTTGGGTTGGTTCGTGCGCTGAATGGACTTCACTAAAAAAACTCTGTTAATTATACTATACAGATAGCTCCGAGGTTACTACTGAATACTATAATTGCCTAGTGTAGAATAAAATACTGGGTAGTTGGATTTTTGTGCAATTGCGTTATTATTTTTGACATACCATAAAAAAAAGCCATCAAGAAGTTATTAATCTGCCAAGGAGAGCTTGTCTTGACAAAACAGTTTAAAATGTTCAAAAATGGATAAAATGGCAGAAGTTTCAGGATCGTTCCCTGATAATTAGATATATTGGATGGCTGAGGTTGATAGCAGAAAATTATTGCCCGAGCCTAGATCAAATATCGGGCAAGTCGAAGACGATCCTGATATTTTTCTTGGCGAGGCGATATTTTCTGTTATCAACCGAAAAACGATCCAATATTATTACTATTATGCAAGAAGCTGACTTGACAAAATAGGTGAAAATGGCCTTAAAAAATAATAAAAGCGTATATTTGACTTGACAAGTGCATGACCGATGCCTCAATTTATTTTTGCGTATGTGCCAGGGTTTGTGCTGTTAAGGACTGCAGTTTTGCAACCACATGAGCTTTCAAGATGCATAATAATTATTGTATTTCCAAGTATTTCCCACTATTTACCCGTATTACCAGATGCCAACCCACCTTTGAAAGGCCCTTCAAATCATAGGTCACTCCATAAAGTGCGTAAAAAATTTGTCTTGTACGGTCCTTTCATCTGTTTTCATAAGAAGATTAAGAATAAAACTTGAGTAGCCAATTGCAGACCCTTTTAAAAAATATTAGCCTTAACATTGCCATACACAAGAAAGAAGCACCGTGTCAGTGTAACTTCAAATTTTCTCAGTAAATATTGCGACTTTGTTATCTAATTTATAATAAGTCATCCGGTACAATTTATTGATTAGTAGAATAATGATATATCTCTTCAAAAAATCAGGAGTTTTGAAACAATCAAATTCATATGTTTTGTGTAGCTTATGCATGTCATGTTACTTTATGTGTATAGTTTGTACATAAAGCTTGTTTGTTGGGATTTTGGTTCATGAATGTGGAAATGTTGATTTTTTGGTTGGTAAGAAATGGCTAATCAGAGTATTACAGGGTTTCTTAATAATCCAAAATGTCCAGTCCTCATCTTTTATGACACCATCTTTACAAGGGGTTTGTCCGATTTATGTCTATTGTGTTCTCTACTTGATATAAAAAGCCTGGCACTTGCACATACATCGAAAGTCTGCTTACCGTGGGAAACAAACTTGCGGTTTTGATGGTGAAAAGCAATAAAGCGCATTACAAAAGCCCTATTCAATATCTTGTGTTTCATAATATGATTGGGTTAACCATAACTTTCTGCAGTTTTTTGTTTATATCTTGCAATGAAATGGATTGAGGGCTCAAAGTTTCAGACGAAAATAAAATAATGTGGCCCGCTTATCTGATATCAAAAATTGATACTACCGGGTAAATCAGGGGGGTCCCAAGACGATCGGAACATGCACCTTCAGATTGAACTGTATTTTTTTTTCTTAAAATAAATATTAAGATTGTTTGTTCCTCTGCCACAAATGAAAAACCCATAAATTTGAAATATCTCAAATGACAAATAAATATAAACTAGATCTGTCTACAGATCAGAACACAGTCGAGAGTACTCAGATCGGAACTTGTAGAAGAAGCATTTTAGTGAAAATCAGATCTGGACTCGGTGACATTCAAAATGACCTTGATCGAAATTCCATTAAGTAACTTTTGTGGGGGCGTGTCAAGCGCATCACATACATGGAGTAGTGATCATATGGTAATCTGTAAAAGGAGTAGTGATTTGAAATATAAAGTTATTTGATGGATTTTGGACGTTGACCCTAAACCATGGGTCATGTGAGGGGGTCATGAGTGACTTTTATTGACCTCTCATCAAGTACACATTGTGGGATAAAAAGATGTTCTATTTGACCTTTTTTAAATTTTACACACAGTAAATATGTTTGACCTCGGACCCCAGAGACCCCATATTGAGCTCTTGACCCATAACTTTTGTAAAGGGGCTCAAGCTAATCATATGCATGACTCACACGATCAGGTTGCTTAATCTGTAGAGGAGTAGTGATTTGACGTATAACGTAATTTGATGTATTTTGACCTTGACCCTAAACCATGGGTCATGTGGGGGATGGGTCATGTTGACTTTTATTGACCTCTCATCAAGTACTACAGGGGGAGATAAAAAGATTTCTATTTGACCTTGTTTTAATTTTACACACAGTAAATATGTTTGACCTCTATGACCCCAGATGACTCCATATTGGACTCTTGACCCATAACTTTGATAAAGGGGCCTTCAAGCTTATTCATATGCATGACTCACGCGATCAGGTTGCTACTCTGTAGGAGGAGTAGTGGGCGATGTGACAGTGTAACGTAATTTGAAGTATTTTGACCTTTAACCCCTAAACATGGGTCAAGTGTGAAGTCATAATTGACTTTTATCGACCGCTCATCAATTCCTATAAGATGGGCCAAACAGATTTTCTATTTACCTTGTTTTAAATTTTACACCAGTAATATGTTTGACCTATGTGACCCCCGATGACCCCATATTGACCTGGACCCATAACTTTTATAAAGAGGTTTAAGCTCATTCATATGCATGACTCGCATGATCACGTTGCTTAATCTGTAGGAGGAGTAGTGATTTGAAGTGTAAAACGTTAATTTGATGTTATATTGACCCTTGACCTCTAATCATGTGTCATATGACAAAGTGATAATTGACTTTTTTGAGTGTTGATCAGTCCTATAAGATGACAGCATTAGTTTGAGATTTGAGCTGATTCTAGATTTTTTGCAGGGTTACGTTGTGACCCCTGTGACCCTATCTAGTGACCTTTGACACCAATCGGGCTATGCGAAAAGTTTCTGTGCATGACTTGTCCTTGTGACCAAGTTTGGTTCTTATGGGATGTTTCATGTCTGAGATATTAGCATGTTGACAGAAAGAAAGAAGAACGAGACTTAGTGCTCTTTGCAAGAGACGTATTAAGTTAGGCGGGGAAGAATAACCCTAGATGACTTTTATTGACCTTCATTCAAGTACACTATGATGGGGACAAACAGATTTTCTATTTGACCTTGTTTTAAATTTTACACACAGTAAAGGTACATTGACTCCTGTGACCCCGATGACCTTGATTAAAAATTCATTAAGTAGCTTTGTAGGTGGTGTCAAAACTTAACCACATACATGAGTCACGAGATCATACTATTTAATTCTGTAGAAGAAGTAGTGGATTTGAATTGTACGTAATTGAACATTTTGGGACCTTTGACCCCTAAAAACCATGGGACAGTGATGGGGTCATGATTGCCTTTTATGACCTCTCATCAAGTACTACAGGTGGGGATAAAAATTTTCTATTTGAACTTGTTTTAAATTTTACCCACAGTAAACGGTCATTGACCTAGTGACCCTACCATGACCTTTGATCAAAATTTCATTAAGTAACTTTTGTGGGGGACGTCAAGCGGCACCACATACTTGAGTCATGTGATCCATACTAGGTAAGCGAAAATGAGTAGTATTTGAAGTGTAACGTAATTTGAAGTACTTTGGACCTTTGACCCATAACCATGGGTCATGTGATGGGGCATAATTGGACTTTTATGACCTCTCATCAGTACTACAGGAAGGATAAAAAGATTTTCTATTTGACCTTGTTTTAAATTTTACACCAACAGTAAAGGAGTTTGACCTTAGGACCCCAGAGACTTTGATCAAAATTTCATTAGTAACTTTTGTGGGGGATGGAAGCTGCACCACATACATGAGTCACGTGATCATATCTATGTAATCTGTAAAAGGAGTATAGTGATTTGAAGGTAACGTAATTTGAGTATTTGACCTTTGACCACTAAACCATGGGTATGTGATGGGGTCATAATTGACTTTTTATTGACCGCATCAAGTACTACAGGATTGGGTAAAAGATTTTCTATTTGACCCTGTTTTAAATTACACACAGTAAAGTGTATTGACCTTAGTGACAGCAGATGACCTTTGATCAAAATTTCATTAAGGAACTTTGTGGGGGAGTCAAGCTGCCACCACATACAGGAGTCACGTGATTCATACCCTATGTAACTTTGTAAAAGGAGTAGTGATTTGAAGGTAACGTAATTGATGTATTTGAACCTCTGACCTCTAAATCATGTTGGTTTTTTTCCAATATGACAAAGTCATAATGACTTTTTGTAGTGGATCAAGTCCTAACAAGATGAAAGCATTAGTTTTGAGATTTGAGCTAATTCTAGATTTTTTGCATGGTTTTAACGTTGTGCCCCTGTGAACCTATCGTGACCTTGAACCAAGCGGGTCATGTCAAAAGTTCGTGTATGTACTTGTCCTTTTGACAAGTTTTGGTTATTATGGGATGTTCAATGTCTGAGATATAGGCCTGTTGACAGGAAAGAAAAGAAGAAGAAGAAGAGAAAGAAAAGAAGAAGAAGAAAGAAACCGTACAGAAACAAAACACAGTCGAGTTCCTCGACTGTGTAAAAAAATAGTTGCATGTCTCTGTCACAACATACCATCAATTTAAACAAAATCTATCCTGGACACTACTCAAAAGTGTTACCCAAGGGCATCTTGTCCTGTAGAAATTTAGCACTGCACACCCTTGGGGTACCATAGTTTGCCAACAGAAACAACAATTACTATGATGGTATTTCTGAAAAAAATGGGGGAGACGCATGGTCTTTCACCATGCTATGTATGGCGGGGGGACAATAACCTACTTCAAATGTGAGGAATTATATGTACATAAATGAACTTGTAATTGCCGTTTAAATTGTACCACCAAATTTAGAGGGAAACCTAATCTTAGCTTTGGCACTCTTCATTATGTGCTTCCAATGTAAGTATGACTATGTACAATAAATACATCTGTTTTTGTATTCTGATTTTAATTGATTTATTTTCTAGTCCACGATCATTAATTTTTGTAATTCCTGAATACACCTTATATCCCCCCACCTTCTGATCACCCACCAAGTGACATTCAAATCCATCCAAAACTGCATGAGAAGCAACTTCTTTATAAAGTATGGGTGTGTGGATGCCTCACTATCACATAGGCTTGAAACATCTATGTAGAATGAGCCAAAAATTTGTAACTACCATTGAAAGTATGGACAGATTGCATGTTGGTTGGAAGATTGAATATAGACTCTGGGGAGTCCTGGGTACTGAACACTATGAAAACTTCGCCGTTGAAGCTATGTGACATTTCGTTCACTGATCCGCTAAATCCTTCAGTCCTTGAAAACGTATGCACTTATCCACAATGTTTGTTAGTTATGAATGAGGGCCGGGAACTCGGGCTACAAAGAAATCACAAACATAATTAATAGAACTATCTCCTTTTCCATTTTCGTTATGATGTTATATTGCGTGCCGTGTGCAAGACTTCTCTCGATCGGGCTTCTTCAAACAGGGTGGCATGCAGTAACAGTCAAAATTTCGAAGGGTTGAATCTATGCATAATGGAAATCGCCACAAGTTTATTACAACCGATGCAAGTCAAATATGGTACGAGTATAGAGGTTAAACCTTCAGGATTTGCCATAAAAAAATGTCGGCTTATGATAAAATGTTTGAAAGATGATTAGAAGGAAATACGTTCAAAATATTACTTGTCAAACTGTAGCGATTAAAGGCCAAAGAGAGAAAAACTGGATATGGAACGATGCAGTAAATCTTCTGAAACTTCACTCATAATTCCGATTTTGACACGGAAAGTAGCCATCTATGATAGAATGGTTTATTTGCTACATCTATCCTTACGATTGCACATGTGGGGAAATTTATGCAGCTTCAACACATGTAAATACAAATTTCCAATGACTCAACAACCTGGCTGTTTCTCAAATATTCTGATGTCATGCAACATCATTTAATGAGCAGCCCTATGTCCTACAGTTTTCTAAGTGCTGAATGATGTGGTATAGCATCAGGTGATAACCAAAATTGGTTGAAATACTTATTATAGAAAAGGCTTCCCCAATGTCACAGCCAAGGGATGCCCCTCCCATGCAATATGGTATAGAACACCTGTTCTATTCCTTTATTTGTTCTAAACAACATGCACACTGTAAGAGGATGCCTGCAGCCAACCCCGGTGGACTGCCTGCCTATTTTTGTTGTTACCCTGCTACCCGACATCAGACTGAGAGAGCTATGCTGGCCATTGCAATAAGAGCTCAGGACCCTGACCACCTTCTCTACGAAACAATATCCAGAACCAGAGGTGGTGTACGCAAGCAAATACCTTCTAAACAGCCATTTGCTCAGCATGCACTTGACATGTTGAAGACCTTGAAGCTGAACCAGTCCTTAAAAGCTTGGACAACCTCATCACTGCAGCACTTTATCAGGGATCATGGGCAACTGCCCAGGCTTTGACTTACCCAGGCATGCATGAACAAAGTGGTGTCGGACGTTAGTCTGTTTAGATGGGGTTTAGCCAAAAGTCTAGCCTGTGAATTAGGGTGCGGAAGAGCACACAGTTGATCACAACTATCCCCCTTTGCAATTAAGCCTCCAAGTGGTATCTCGCATCTGATGGAAGTTGATGGCACCACCAAGGAATTGCGGATTCACAGTTTTGAATTTAAATGCTTATGCTTAATGCTTTAGCATATGCAAGAAGAACAACACTCATTGAATTAAAAGCTGGATTAGTGTGATGTGCATTTTAATTGTCAATAATGTACACTAATGTACACCGAGATAATATTGTTGGCATTGGCCACACACAGTCAGAACCAACTTTTCCAACTCCTAATAGCGAATACCCTCTGTAACGCAGACATACTTTCCTTGTCTACGGTTTGCTACCGTACCATAACCAAAAAACAAATATGAGCTTGAGATGTTACCTTTTGAGTCTGACTAGATTATTCTTATAGAAAATATAAACCAGCAACATTATTCTTCTCAAAAGCATATACAGCAAAGAAAGAAATCGTATATTTCTTTCAGTGCTGAGTTCGTCCTTCTGTTTGTCACCCCGCGATATCACTCTCACAAATGGAGAGAATTTTCTTTCTCAGTGGGTAATCGAGGCCAACTGGCCTACAACTACAATGTTATAATAATTATTACAATCATCTCGATGAGTCAAAATGGCTACAGTTCTTGTAAGCATGCAAGAGAACTTTTTGAACCTCCTTACGGATTTTACATCACTTGATTTTAACAAGATACAAATTAATTTCGTTCGGGCACCTGTTCGTGCATAAACGAGTACGTTCATTATATACTGGGCAAATCATTAAACATGGAATACATCTCAATTTCACCATTTTTAGCAAGAGCTTACAAATACGATTTGCATCTGGATATTCTAACCACGCGCTCCCTCGCTCGTTTTTCTCTGTTTCCACTCGGACCCCTTCCTTGTGTTAAAAAGTAATTCTTTGAGTACGACGTTTGTATGATGTCAAAATAATCTTCACGGCGAATATCTATTTTAAATGGGCAGGAAAGGTTGAGTGAACTATATGAAGTGACCACGATTTGTGCCACTGTTACGATCATGTCTTACATCGCTGGCTCCGAAACTCTCAATAATCCTTTAACGTTTTGCACATTTTGTGATCCAAATTTCAACTCAACCCCTAAGAGAAAAGAATTTTGTTATTTGAGAGCCCAACAGTTTTTCCCTTTTTTCATTGTCAGTCCTCATATATGAATTGAGCTGAGGAGATAATCGCTTATTGTCACGAGATAAAATATAAAGCCCAATATTTAATACATACAATGATTCTATTTACCAGTATTTATGCCTACCCACTTCGCCCCGTACTGCCGTAATTTGGGGAAGATTTGGAAATCCAAGTACTTCGACAAAACTTCAAGGCAATCTCATTTATCTGGATATCATTAACCCCCAAGTTTAACACCGAATATGGGATCGGAACGACTTGTATCACAAGATCTTAGCATGACATTAAAGGAGGAGAGTGCCGAACAGTTTTCAAGCTGTTTTAAATACAAACAAACGCCTTGCGAGATTGTAAAACAGCATGCTCGTTGGCTTTCAAAAACCATGACCCATTTTGAGAAGCATAGCATCCCAAATCTCTTAACGATCTTACTACGTCAATTGTGATCCTTTATAAAACCATTTTTCATTCTATTCTTTTGGAGGAACCTCCATCATAAAGACCATAATTTTGTTTTTTCAGTGTTTCACAGATAAGCCCCAATTGGCGGCAGATTCGCAATATTTTATTTGTTTCTGAAGACCAACGATCGTATCGCTTATGAACAGATCGTCTGTGCGAATAAAATATGATGATATTACAAATCATTCACTTGAATTTTTCGAACGTCATCCCTATTTAAAACCTTCATCTTGAGTGATTTATAAAGAATTTGAAAAAGAAGGGCGACATCAATGAACCATGGTGGGCCCCTGATTTGCAGGGGATGAGTCATTTGTACCTGAATGAGTTCTCACTCTAGCGTTAATCTGCATATAATAGACTTTATGACATTATAAATGTGACCGCTAATACCTGAAGAGCAATTTCAATAAAGGAACCATGGTTGACCATATCAAAGCCTTACGAATCACAAAGGCATGTATCCGTCCTCTTTCCGTGATACATATTTTATTACCTTAGTGTCAATATATAAAAAACGTTATCGGTCGTTCTGAAACCTTTGCCGGAGCCGGCTTGTTCTTGATTAAAGACGTTTGTGGCCTCTGCCCAAAATCAGTCTATTTAATCACATTCTGAAATATTTTGCTCATTTGGAAGTAAAGCAATACCACTATAGTTTTGTGTCGGGTCGTTTGATTCCCTTTTTTGAAATAGAACTATACACCCGACGCCCATTGATGGGAAAAAAAAAATGATCCCACTGCTAAGATCAATGAAAGGTTGACAAGAACCTCGATCATATATTGCATTGGGCTAAATTTATGAACCTGGGAGGGATCCGCAATCCCAGGACTTTGCCATTCTTAAGAAATCTTAGCCGTTTTTTACCTCATCAGCTGTCACTCTGGGCTATCAGGAAATTGCCCCATCTATTACGTTGACTAATTGCTTCTCCAATTTCCCAAATGCAGATGACTGCCTAGCTACTCGTCGTTTTCCAGGATGTCGCAGTATTACATACTTTTGAAACAAACCATTGATGCTGATGAGATTTCACCACTCTACAGTGGCCGATGAGTTCCCTAAGGTTGGACCAAAACCCCCTTCTATCATGATATACAGGCATACTTAACTCATATTCAGCCGACGTTGTTTTTGTGATCGTATTTCTTTACTTTGAGCAAGATTTTGTAAGTGCGCTTGGCCTGTTTGTACACCAGTAAAGCAATTTTTTCTTATTTTTTGTACAAAATTTTAATTTTTTAGGTTTTTTCTTTTTTTAAATATTTTTGGTTTTCATGATTTGGTGCAAACGGGACAACGAATCATGCCTTTACCACATAGAAAATATTTCGACAGGGGCTGACACTGTATTAGCGAGTCTGAGGCCCAACACAGCAGCTAACCTAAAATTCACACCTTGAGTGCACTGATCGTGGATGGTCCCACCTTTCGACAAAAGAATTAACTTGGTTTTGATTCCACACTACCTAGGCCGATCGGATTGTGGGATTCACGGTTTTAACCTTGTTGATTTTGTGAGCTTGATTTATAGGTCCTCAAAGATAAAACATCTGTAATCTGGATATGGGCCGCTTCATCCTTGTGGGTATATTCACATCACAACATATTTTTTAAATGTGGGATTTGCATAAATATAAACAACGCTTTTGCCTTGAGGCTCATAAAAGTGAAGAAACTCAGCGGATAAAAATCGATACGCCCGTTAACAATTTTTAAAGCTGTACTACAGCAAAATTTAAAAGATTGTGACCAAATGATTCACAGTGGTTTTCTTTGGTTTTTATCCTCTTGGTAGAATATCATCCCGATCGTAAATTTCGTTATCCCACTCATCACGGCATATATCGGATGGTATAAAGGTCGTTCTCACAGCCTGTCCTACCATTAAAATCACCATCTATATAAATTACTGTCAGGAAAATCATTTGGGTGCGGGCTATACTCATCCTAGCTCCATCCTGCCATAAGAATCAAAAATATCCTCATTTGTTTATTAGGGGGAACCAGGAGGGGATTCTGTTAAAATACCCCAAAAAGTGATATCAATTAATCAGGGTTTTTTAACTCAATCTTAATCCACATAAATTTTCAGACTGCTTCAAGCTTGGTTACCTTACTATTGGGCAATTTTTTTTTATAAAAAATTGAAATGCCCCTGATGGACGCCCTACTTGACATCTCTTTCTTATCAACTGAGTGAGTATAGCCCCTCTAAGTGTATATTTCCAGCCTGTGCTAATCCCGTTTCCACAAAGCCTATAAAGTCCCTAATCTTATTAAATCACCCCCCTGCGGGTTTCGGGGTTTAGAATTGCCCATGTGTTCCCCTGCATTTCGTAAAAGGCGACTAAATGGGGCCCCCTGCTGTGTTCGGGTTAAGATTGGGCCGATTGTTCCCCTGCATGTCTTAAAAGAAGGCTACTAAAAGGGCCAACTCGTCTGTTATTTGAACAGACGTGTTGTAATTTTAATTAAGGATTATAATTATAATGGGTAATGATTCGACTGTGTAATTGTATTATTAATATGTTCTGTTGTATACTCGTTTTAAAAGTACATGTACTTAAAAATCAAATATCATGACAACACAAACAATTATCATTACATTTGTCATATGTAAGACCCCTAATTTATTTTTTTTTGTAATAGTAAATAGTAGCCTTATTAGGGTTTCTTTATAATTGTTGATGTACTTTAAAATCTGTCAGTTGGCATAATCCCCATGTGTATTGTTGCCATTTATCAATGTACATGTATGAGACAATAATCCTCTTTGGGTCTGTAAAGGGATCTATGTTGCATGTTCTGAATTTGATTTGGTCGATTAATCTGTATTGAAGTTGCAATTTTTTTTTGCTTGGTGTACAGGATATGAGACCTTTGTTCATCAGTCTATGAGGTGTATAGTTATAATTTATCATGTATCTTTTGATCTTGTTTTTTTATTGATTGCATTGTTTTATAAGGTGTATCTTTGGCACATTAGTTTGGTATCTTGTTTTAATCCTGTATAGGTGATGCTCTGGTTCATCTGTATTATGTGTATCCTTTTGTAAGTGTTAATGTATTTGAATTGAAATGAATTTTATATTGCGTTGTTTTATATTTAATGTTAAATACAAATGTTAATGACACGATATACACAATTGCTGTTGAGTTGTTCGTTAAACTTGCCTACTCTCACTCACTCACTCCTCAGGCTTAATAAAATCAATAAATTGCTTATCGACAAATTTTGATATCAGACATTATATTCCGAAAACATGAATTTTAATGAATTTAGCAACTCTGAATTGACCATTATTTGCAACAATTGACATCGCCATTGTGTTTCATCAACATTTGTCACTTCTCAGTGCATTATTTATTTTGAGTAATTTTTACATGTTGTAGTCCATTTCGTTTTCAGTATCGTGACTGCCGTCTTCATTACCATTACTATTATTTGTATTGCGTTTACTATTTGTTGATTGCGTAGGCCATCCATTTTTATATGAGCATATGAAGTGACGCCAAAACAATGACTTTTTGCTCACCTGAACTTTGTTCGGCAAGACTTGTTATCACTTGTCTGCTCTTCTGTCATGCTGTCTGTCTTTCCGCCGTCCGTGAATGTGCTTGTTTCGATTTATCGTAAAGTTCCCTAAGGGCACGATGATGTAACTGGTGGAAAGAAGCGGGTCCCACAAGTTCTCGGCTGAATTCGATTTTGGGCGTAAAATCTGCAATTAGTACTAATTTGCATATTACGAAAATTTTCCCGCACGGCTCGTATACAAGGTATCTGGAGTTCCTTAAGCGGATGATGGTAGTGTAACTTTTTTGTGGTGGAAGGGAGCGGGCTGGAGAGTTCTCGAACTGATTAGATTTCTGGCAACTAAGTATGCAAATAACCTAATTAATATGCAAAAATCAGCGTAATTTTGCCTAAAGTTTTGAAACGGTACATCGGATACAGAAAATTCCTATCACTGCATGAAAAGCCTATCATGGTGCGCATCTTTTGTAGCAATTTTGTAAATGTGTTTAAAAAAAAAAAAAAAAAAAATGAGCTAATTAAATATGCGTATTAACTGTATCTCTCTCTGAAACCGTACATCGGAGAGGCAAAATTTCCTTCGCTGCATGAAAGAATACTATGCATGCATCTTTTTGGTGATCCATAATTTGGGTCAAATGGATTTTTGACGTAATATGCTAATTAAGTGTCTAATTGCATAGTTAAGAAAAAAAGCTGGTGTATAAGTTTCTATAAGTCCTTAAGCATCTAATGAATGTGTTAACTTTGGTGGTAAGGAACGGTTGGAGTGTTCTCGAGCTGATTAGATTTGGGCGTATTTGGGATTTATTAGGTATGCAAATGAACTCATTTAGCATACAATCTGCGTAATTGCTATCTTGTTTTGAAACGGTACATCGGGTAACAAAATTCCTTCACTGCATGAAAGCCTGGTATTGTTGTCCATCTTTTATTTGCCATTTGAAAGTCTTTTATAGTTTCGGCTAGGTATAGCAATAGCAATTAAATAGCATAATGGCTGTATCGCTTAACACGTACATCAGATAGGCAAATTCCTTTGCTACATGAAAAGAACTAGTCTCCCCATCTTTTGTGTGATCATAGTTAGGTCAAAGTGCATGTGGCAATTAAGGGGCAGTTGGGTGCAATTGATCTAATTAAAATATGCGTATTGCTTCTAAAATCGCTGAACGGTCATTGGATATGCAAAATTTGTGTAACATGGAGAAGGTGGGGTGTTGAGAGGGAGTAGGGTGTTGGGTATGAGAGGAGTGTTGGGGAGTGGTGGGTTGTTTGCATGGTGTTGGGAGGGGGTGTTGGTGTTGCAGGGTGTTGTGGGTGTTGCAGGTGTTGGGGGGTGCGGTGTGTTGGGGAGGGGGTTGGGTGGGGTTGTTTGTGGAGGGGGTGTTGTGCTGTGGGGGAGGTGCTGCTGGTTGGTTAGTGGTATGTTTTGGTGGGTGTTGCGGGTTTGGTAAGGGGGACTAGGGTGTTGCGGGGGTGGTTGTTTGGTGTTGCAGGGTGGGGTGTTGCGGTGTTTGGGCTGGGTGGGGTGTTGCGGGGTGTTGGGGATGATAATGGGGTGTTGGGTGAGTGGGGATTGCGGTGTGTTAGGGAGGAGGTATTGCGGGTGGTAGGGAGAGGGTAGGGTGTTGCAGAGTTTTGGGGATGGTGGGGTGTTTGGGGAAGAGGGTGGGGTGTTGCAGGTGTTGTGGAGGGGGTAAGGGGAGGAGGTCGGGTGTTGGCGGTTGCGGTTGCGGGGTGTTGGGGTAGGGTATGGTGTTGCGGGGTGTTTGGGGAGGGGGGTGGGGTGTGCAGGTGGTGGGGTGTTAGCAGGGTGTTGGGGAGGGGGTGGGGTGTTTTGCGGGGTGTTGGGGAGGGTTTTTGTGGTGTGCGGGGGTTGGGGAGGGGTTGCTGCCGGGTGTTGGGGAGGAATGTGGGGAGGGGGATGTGGAGAGGGGATGAGGTGTTTTCGGTTGTGGGGAGGGAGGGGGTTGTGGTTGTGCGGGGTGTTGGGGAGGGGGTGGGGTGCTGTGTTGTGTTGGGAGGGGTGGGGTGGTTGGGGAATTGGGTTTGTGTGTTGGGGAGGGTGTTGCAGGTGAGTGTGTGGGGAGGGGGTGTGTGGTTGTTGGGGAGGTGTGGTGGTTGGGGAGGGGGTGGTGTTGCAGGGTGTTGGGGGGGGGTTTTTTGTGTGTTTCGGTGTTTGGGGAGGAGGTTGTTTGTGTTGGCGGGGTTGGGGAGGGGTGGGTGTTGCGGGTGTTGGGGAGGGGTTGGGGTGTTGCGGGTGTTGGGGAGGGTGTTGCTGGGTTTGTTGGGAGGGGGGTTGTGGTGTTGCGGGGTGTTGGGGAGGGGGTGGGTGTTCAGGGTGTGTGGGGCGGTTGTTGTGTTGGTTGAGGGTTTGGGGAGGGGTGTGGGGTGGTTTTTGGGAGGGGGTGGGGGGGTTGGGGAGGGGGGTGGAGTAGGTTTGTGGCGCGGTTTGTTGGGATGGGTTGTGGTGTTGTTCGGGGTGTTGTGAGGTGTGTGGGTGTTGCAAGTGTGGTTTTGTGGGGTGTGATGGGGGGGTGTGGTTTTTTGCGGGTGTTTGCTGTGTGTTGGGTGAGTAGTGGTGTTGTTTTGTGGATGGTTTTGTGTTGTTTCATTTTGTGGTTGGGGAGGGGGGGTGTTGCATGCAGGTGTGGGAGGGGGGTGGTTGGAAAGGTGTTGGGTTGTTGGGCCGGTTGTTGGGTATGGGTGGGGTGCTGTGGGGTGTGCAAGGGTGTTTGGGGAGGGGGTTGTGGTGAGGTGTTTTGGGAGGGTGTGGTTGGTTTGGTATGGGTGTTTGGAGGGGGTGGGTGGGTTGCAGGGGTGTTGGCTAGAAGTTTTGTGGGTGTTTGGGTGGTTTTTTCTGGGTTTTTGGTGTATGTCAGGTTTTTTTCTGTTTTTTATTTTGTGTTGCTGTTTGTTGGGCGGGTGTTTTTGTTTAATGTTATTTGCTTGTTGTTGTTTGTTTTGTTTCGTTTTATGTTTGGTTTTTTTTATGCAGTGTTCTATTTGTTGCGTTTGTTTATTAAATTGCAGTTTGTTTTGTTGCGGGGTAAATCTTTAGTATGTAGTGAGATTAGATTCGCTCTAAGATGAGAAAAAGTTTAGCGCTGAGTTGACAATTGGTTGGGAGTTTTTTTCTAAAATGCGTGGGGTGTCTGTTCGGGCTGGGGTTTGGCGAACAGACTTGGGAGGGGTGGGGTGTTGCGGTCTGTTGGGAATGGTGGGGTGTAGAAGCCTGGCCGCCTGTTGGGGGCGGCGGTTTCTTTTTAGGTGTTAGATATGCAGTGTTTTTTTTCGTTTGCCAAGGGGTGTTTGGATGGAGATCATCACAATCCTCCACTGTATATTCATGCTTCACACTTTTTGTTTGGGAATACCCTGTATTCAGAACAATTGCAATCTGGTCTGTCGTGCGCTTGTCTTACAGCTATGCGCGAAAGCAGGCGAGACTTGTGTGTTGTGGTGTTCGAGAACCGCCTTGTTTAGAATTGTAGCAGATGCACGGTAATGGTAGCAGCAGTTTAGGTTGACACCATATACAAGTAAGCATACGAGTGGAACCATCAGCGTTTACAACCCGTATCAAAGAATAACATCAAACCTGAAAACCTGTCGGGAACGTTCGCTGGAACAGCACGACAAACCCTCGACAGCACACCGTGGTGAGGGCACCGCAAACCTCCGCCGCAATATCACATGTCGAAAGGGGTGTGATGGGAGGGGCAAGGCGAATGACAGCCAACAATAACCATGCAATCTATTGGCAGGGGCCAGACCACCACCGCCAGGAGCACCAAGCAAGCCCGGACAAAAGGAGGGACAGCGGCCGCAGGCCAGGAAAGCATGAACAAGCACCAGATGAGTGCCGGCCGCGAAAGAAGGGCAGGACGGGCGGGAAGGGCACCACCAAGACCAAGCAAAACAGCAACGGGGGGCCTGGGGCCGGGGAGCGCACAAGCAAGACCCATGTCCAGCAAGACACGGACCCCGGCCAGGGCAGGACACACAACAGACTGGAAAAACAGGCCAGCACCACCACGCAGCCCAGTGGCAGGCCGGGAGAGGGGCAGCAGACCAAGGGAACCAAGGAACATGTGAAGGCCAGGGGGAGGGAGTCAGAGCCGATCGAGAGAGCAAAAACCGGGTGGACATTGCAGGACAGCAGAACCGCCGCCAAAGAGGCCGGGTCAGGGGCCAAGGAGCGCCAGAAAGACCATGACAAACACGGGGATCAGCACGGTCAGGGCGGCACCAGCAAGAACAAGACCGGACAGACAGGCGGGAAGCATGGGCAGCAGCAAAGAGCACCAGCAAGGCCAGGCCAGCAGAGGAGCCTGGACGGGGCAGCCCCACAACAGCAGGCCAAACAAGGCACGGGTGTGGGCAGGAGCGTGAGCATCAACAGCAGGAGGAGAGGGGCAAGGGCAAGGGCAGGACAGCACGATCAGAAGCAGCAAAAGAATGGCAGGGGGGGGGCAGGGGCAACACCACGGGACCAGGCCCAGAACAGGGACACGGGAAGGGGAAGGGCCAGCACAACCACCAGAGAGGCAAACAAACAAGGGCAGGGGGGGGCCAGGCAACAACCATAGGCAAAAAACAGACCGGGGGCGTGACAGAACCGACAACAACCAGAGAAGCACGCAGACATAGTGGCAGGGACGGACAACCGGCCGCAAACAATGGGGAAACAGGCCAGAAGCCGGGTGATCACATCAAGCAGCAAGACTATGCAACAGGGCGGGGGAGGATCAAACAGCAAGGGGAGGTGAAAAGTGGAGGGGGGGGGGGCCGGCGACAGGGAGACAACAAGCAACGCCAGAGGGAGGGAGGGGGGGGGGCCACCGCTCCGCAGACCCAGGCATCACGCGACTAACTCACCATGGGCGGGAGGAAGAAACATGAAGCTGCAGTCCAGGCAAAACAAGGGGGCTGGGCACCACGCAGAGGGGGAGCCACCCGGGCCAGAGGGGGGTGCTGACCAGGGGCAAAGTTTTATCACCCACAAAAGGGAACACCAACGCAAAGGCGGCGGTGGGGAGAGCACACCCCAGGGACGGCTAGATGCATCACCAGAGGGGGGGGGAGAGGAACGACACAAGGGTCATTGCCATGGACACTCAAGGGGGGGGGGTGCATGAGCAGCAACACACGTGGGGAGAATATAGAGGCTCATTCAAGATAGTGTGATTTATATATTTCAGCTTTGGTATAATGGACACAAAGGGGAATCAAAATGTTTGTGTGAATTCTTTAATTTTGTTGTTGGGGTACAGATACAAGGGCTTTGACCACCCCCCTTATGCTGGGCGGATATTCTTTGAAGCTTCATCATAAACATATTGGACTTTGTCATAATAGGTTGTCATAAGACAATAGCACGGCTGTATCAAAAACCATCTAGTCTTACCATGTGCCTATTTAAAAAAAAATCGTGCTAGTGTATAAGTGTTATGCTATTACTGACCGGCAACGTTGAGGTCCCTACTGCCATAGGAATACACATTATGAAAGCTTCACACGTGAAGGTATGACGCTACTGTGCTTGCGGAGCGCATACACAATACATATCCCCATATACATTATCGTGAATTTCAAATTAGCGCGTGTCAGACAAAATGCTTTTAATTCGTTTTATGGTTAGTATAATTCTGCTTTCCCATTAAACGTACCACTCCATATGGTTTCAATAATTGTTTTAAGAGTGTGATGTGAAGTATTCTTGAACAGGTCTCCTTTAAGGACTTCGGTAATAAAGTAAGTCCCCCCATTATAACATTTCACAACCCCTCATTTACAAATGATCAAATATCGTAGCAACTGAGGATTTCTGATAGGTGTAAAGAGAGTTAGTAGCGTCGTGTCAATTTCACATTATTCCTTTTCATGCCTGAGAATAGCTTCGGCGAATACCTCACTTTGTCTCTCTCTCGCTCAATTGACTCCACTTTGATACCGACGCAAGATTGAAGACACACCCCTTCTCTTCCAGCAAGGCAAACTTTCTGACCCTGAATTCCATACAAGATCACAACACATTGTTTCTACAATTTATCACGATTACTGAGGGTCAATTTTTGGTTTTAATTATTACACACAACCTTAAACCAAACAAAAAACAGTTGTTATTTAAATTGGAATCGTTGCCATGTTTACTCTATAATTGAGTACTTATCTAACATCAACTTACAAAATGTTGCCTTATCATATTAAAATTCTCACGTTTCAGAAAATTCTTTTAAATTATAAACATCACTAAATTTTGGCAAGAAATCTCACAATTAAAACCCTATCCTTTATGGAGACCAACAGCAGCTGCAGCAAAGCTCGGAGGCCAGCCCCCGTAATCCTTTGTGCGCGAAGCATATTATCGACTGGTAATGCTTTTTGACTCCATTTCTTTCTTTTTGTCGCCGCGAAGATAACATCGGTCAAGTGTATCGACACAGCTATACGCTAGAGCGTCACAAACGTTACACAACTATTTTAACACGGCACTAAATTTGAAATTGTCATTCTAAAGACAATATGTGTAAACATGCAAGTCCAATATTCCTGCCCGTTCCTAGCCCCATGCCTAGACATGATGATACAAATCAATACATCCTTGCCTGACTCGGGTCCTCAACTTTCCTAACTCACGCTAACCGTCCCCGTTACCCCCCCCACCCCGCCATTCTGATAGTTTTTTTTTTATCGAGTTTCTTATCAAATGACCCAACAAACAGTCTAGCAATAAAGTAAAATGCTGATCTATTAACTGAAACTTGTTAATTACTATAAATTTATCTGTAGAAACGTAGGGAATCATGTCCCGAAAGTACGAGTGGAGTTGCGAAGACGAGCTGAGCCAGGCTGGGGCCGAAAATCCATGTAAATAGTCTCATATTAAATACGCGCTGTTGGTTAATCATTTATGTGTTCTCATTTTATTTTGTTCGCAAGGTTAAACAAATTAAATCTAGTCCTAAGATAATTAAAAACTAGATCTTATAAGCCACTTTGATGATCAGATTTTTGTTAAATACAAATAAGTAGTTTAATTGGAATGAAGTTCATAAACATAATAAGTAGTGATGCTTTAGAAGCTGGCTACTATGTTCAATCAAGGCTTGGAATTCTCAATGCACCTGTTAGAAGTAACGGTAAAGGGTCTCAGCCTGAATGGAGTACCAGTGAGTTTCCTCTCTATTTTGTAAGATCGTGATTATTTTTATAGTAAAGCTCATACACAAATGACCCTAATGATTTGCTAATAGCTAAAATGTCATAGAACAAGGCAACTAATGCGTCATACTCTTAAAAAGAAATTCCTATTTGATTCTATAACTAAAAATGTAAATAATTCAAAGCAGCTGTGGTCTACATTACAGCTTCTTCATCAAATCATCTCTCAACACCTACTACTGTTAAAACTGTGATGGATTAACACATCTTCTGCTAAGATACTGCAATATTTTTAGTAATACTTATTTTACTTCAGTAGGCTCAAACTCGCTGATAAACGTTATAATATTCATGTTAATAGTACCAATGATAAAACTAATGATAATACTTACTCATTCCAATTTATTATGTTACACCTGATTTGTAATAAAACAATTTGTTATTTTCCACAACAAACCTGGTATTGACTTGATTAAGTGTCAAACTATTAAATTAGCTGCGCCTTACATTGGCCATTCTCTGGCATATATTTGCAACCATTTCTCTTTGGACAATCGGTATACCCTGCAGATTGGAAATTGGCCAAAGTTACCCCAATATTTAAAAAACGGGTGACCAGTAGATGTTGGAAACTACCCTACCGCCATAATCATATTTTTTTGCTGCTTATATCTAAATTCTGAAAAGGGGCTGGACACAACCAACTATCCTCTTATATCACAACCACAGGTATTCTTCTGAACCATCGTGTTTCCGCACAAATCTTCCAACTCAACTACTCTCTAGATGTTTCAAGATTATATTTTAAAAACAATATTGAATAATTGTTTTGCACAGGGGCAATTTTTCTTGACCTGAAGAAAGCCTTCGACTGTGTAACCATTCTCTCTTAATTACAAATTGTATCAATATGTTTAAAAGGTAAATGTTTTTAGAGTGGTTAAATCTTACCGTGTAATAGGGCTCAAACTGTCATCTTAATTCTAACCCCTTTCTGACTTAAAAATATTAATATTGGTATTCCACAAGGATCCTACTTGGTCCACCTCTTTTCATCATCTTTGTAAATAGTTTACCATAGTGTTAATTGTAAATGTGTTTGTATGCTGATGATACCAACCCTTCTTTGTACTGCAAATGACCACTATAGTCTCCAATCAGATCCCAGGGTACTTTATAAAATTGCACTGATTGTTACATAATCCACCACCGTACGTTGATATCAAAACCAGTTCATGGTTTTTGGTACCGCATATGTTAGAAAAGTTGAAACTGTTTTAAATTAATATTGTAATAATGACACAATTGATAGTGTTTGATGTATATAGTATTTAGTGTACTTTTGATTCTATCATGTCTTGGTCAGATCATATTAATGAAATTGTGTCTTGTTTTCCCTAAGCGTTGTGGTATAATAGTGTAAAACAATTTCATCTTCAAAAGACACCCTATCCCATGCTTGCAAATGCTTTATGTCATGCCCAACTTGACCTATGCAGTTCTGTTTGTAACAAACGTTCTAATGAGCGTTTAAGTCACTAGTCACTCCAACGTCTGCATACGGGTTAGCTCGGATTATCTTTCGCAGAATTCCGAACACCATTAATGACATATGCCTGGCAATGGAACCAAACACTAAATGACAGGTGGTTACCAAATGTTAATTTATAATATTTAAATGTCTAAAAGGTATGGCCCCTAGTTCCCTTTCATCCTCATTTGTCTTTAAATGCTGAAATCACTCCAAAGGTACTAGTGAGTCAAACAAACTTGCTCTATCTACCTATCTGGAACATACAGCAGGGAAGGACTTTCCATTCATGTGTAAACCAAATTTTGAATGGCCTTCCGCAGATGTTATATGTAATTTTAACAACATGAGTCTTTGCCCATTCAAAACGCTTGTTTTTGATAAAACCTGTCTATTTTCATTGTTATATCTATATTATGTTTATATTTGCTCAGTGTTAATATACATGTATGTGCAGTATCTTTCAGTTGTATTTTATCTTGTATATTGTAACTGCGGGCCTCTCCTTGACACCAGTTCATTAGCATTGAAGGGCTACCTACCTACCACCCTGCTAAAGAAAGATTAATAATCAAAAATAAAAAAATCATGCCGCTGGCGGATACTAGTGCCCACTCAATTCCTATTTGCTCAATCGTACCTCTAAATGCCCTACAGTTGATACTAGCTTTCTGCCTGGTTTCAAGAAATTTCTGACATGATGAAGAAATGTTTAAAATACTGTTACAACAAGAAGCGCATAGCAATTGGGAATCATTTCTTATCGGTCATATACTATACATTATAAAGAACTTTTTAATACTGTTACAACACAGAAGGCATATCAATCAGGGAATCAGTTCTTGATCGTCATAACTATACATTATAAACTATAATTTACAGTAATGTTTGTTGGCGGAACTATTATTCGTGTTCTTGCTATCAAGGTCCCGTTGGCAACGGAAAAAACACAATTGTAGGCTAAAGGTACTTGGGAAGGTTTTCTGAGCCGCTGTCGGGAAGACCTATCTGTAATGTGGTTCCAGGGTTTATGTTCCGTAATTCAATTTGCAAAGCAAAATTTGTTCCTACAATGCAGGGGTGTATTGCACCCAAGGAGATCACTTAACTAGACTTATTGTTTGGCAATACCAACTCCCATTCATTGTGGAACAAATTAACGGTACCGATTGACTTTCAGAAGCAACCTGGAACTAACATCTTTTATACAAAAAGGCCCAGAACTTGAGGTTTTTACTCTTTATTGCTACAATGCTTCTGGAGACTGGTCTATACAAGAACCTTCACAACCTCAAAAGAAATACTACTACAATACAATCCAAAATCCATCTATTTACAAGACAAACATTTTTTTTATTAAAGTACAAAACATGAAGCCATCCACAATGTGGTGAATGTAAGATTCCAGCAGAGGCGTCATATTGTTAACAGGTGGACATCACTTCTAAAATTGAGCTTCACCCACATTTCATTCATTTTGGTGGATATAATTATAAATACGATAATTAAATCACTGCATATTGTAGCACCAGCTCTTAATTTTTTAATTAAATAAACTGTTGTATTTTTTTTAATCGGAGCACTTGTCACAACTGTTGGGTGTTCGAGCAGGCGTAAATGCCCAGGAATTGTTTGGTTTTTTTTTTGTTCTTTTTAGGGGGCGGGTGGCCCGCGGAGCGTGCCGCCTGTGGCCCCCTTTGCCGGGGGGGAAAAAAAAAGGGACCGAACCCATCAAATGGCCTTGGGGAGACGGGGGGGAAGGGGTGGAGCAAGCAAAGTGGACGGGGCCGAAAGGGGGGGAAAGGGGGGACCGGGGAGGGAAAAACCCGGGGGGGGAACAAGACGGCAGCCAGACAGGCCAGCAACGAAACCCAAGGGCAATGTTAAAATGCAACCAAATTTCAACTGAGGTGGAAATCAGGTGGAAACAAAACAGGTGAGGTGAAGTTCAAGTTGAGTCAAAACCTTTGAAAACCTTGTCGGTAACTTTCTCTTTAACATCACTATCAATACCCGTCGACATCACAGCCTTGTTTATGTAAACCTCCTCCTCAATATCATTCGGAAAATTGGTGTTATGATTTTCATCTATGACATCAACAATACCATTCAATATATTTTCATTTTCATAACCACCGCCATTAATACCAATCAAAGCCCTTACATTATTTACAGCTTCCTCAGTGCCATTTAAATCATGAACATCACCATATATGCCGTCCGAGAAAATAATTTCATTACTTTCGTTAATTTCACCACCAATACCAATCAAAACATCAACGTTGTCCTTTTCGTTTATCTCACAATCAATACCATTTCCAATCAATACACTGCCATTTTCATTTACATCATCAACAATATCATTTAAAACATTTCCATCAACACCACTCATCACATTTGCAATTTCCTTTATATTTTCATCAATACCAATTGAACCATTACCATTGTAATTCCATTTTTATTCATATCCCTATCGATATTAATCAAAACCTTTACATTTTCATTGACATCATCAACCTTCCTCCAAATAATAGCCTTGTCATTTTCCATATTATCGCCATAAATACCATTACAAACACTTTTATCATCACTTTCATTTTCGTCACCATCAATACCATTACATACAGGTGCTTTATCATTTTCATCACCATCAATTCCATTCCAGGCAATATTATCCTTTACATTTTCATCCCCATCAACATCATTCCAAACAATTGCACTTTTGTTTTCATTATCTTTAGCATCAACAGCATTAGGTATTATTGCAATTTCAAGTTCATTAACATCAATATCAATATCATTACAAATAATTTCATTTTTTTCATTTTCAACACCATCGTTACCATTCCAGACATTTACATTGTCAATTTTAATGCCATCACCACCAATATCATTCAAAACATAAACAATGTCATTTTTTCCATGCAACAATAACATTCAAAAAACATACCTTTTTCTTGACATAACCTACAACACCAGAGAGATCACTCATACTAATATTTTCATTTACACCTTCCTCAATACAATTTGAAACATTTCCATAATCCTTTTTATCAACATCAGCATCAATACTATGCAAAACAGTTCTCGTGTTATTATCAAAAACATCAATTGAGTTAAAAGCATTTGTATTGGTGCCGTCGACATTGATACAACAATCAAAACTCCTTATATTTATGGGATTTTTGTGTACACCGCTCGCAGTACCATTCATCACTCTTCCATTTTCTCTAAGAATAACATTATCTTCATTTCCATTCAAAACAATTTCATTTTCACCACCGCATAGGTTATCACCCTTTCCATATTTGTTGCTGACATGGTCAAATTTTTTTTCACCACACAAATGAACACCAACATCAAAATGCATGCTTTGTATACACTCAACATTACGTATAGATTCATCACACATATTTTGGGGATATGAAATATCACAATTTTCATTTCCATTACACTCAAAGGTTTGGGGGTTCATGTAATCATCAACAACACTTCTTGGTATAAATATATACTCCTCATTCAAGATAGGCTGTGATTTATATATTTCAGCTTTGGTATAATGGACACCAAAGTGATCAAATGTTGATGTGAACTCTTTAAATTTTGTAGTTGGGGTACAGATACAATGGCTTTGACCACCCCCCTATGCTGGGCGGATATTCTTTGAAGCTTCATCATAAACATATTGGACTTTGTTCAATAATAAGGTTTGTCATAAGACAGATAAGCACGGCTGTTATCAAAACCATATAGTCTGAACCAGGGGCTTTGAAAATCGTGCTAGTGTTATAACGGTTATGCGATACGACCGGACCGTTTAGGTCAGACATGCCATAGGAAAGACCACATTATGAAAGCATCACGGGTGAAGCGTATACCCGATACTGTGCTGTTTCGTATCGCATAACAAAATACATATCCCATGTCCAGTTAGCGGAATTTCATATAGCGCGTGGTCAGACAAAATGCTTTTAAGTGTTTATTTTTTTTAAATAATGTGAACATTACATAGATCAGTATTCCACCACTCCATATGATGTCAATAATTGTTTTTATAGTGTTAATTGTGTAAGTTATTCTGTGTACAGTTCTCCTGTAGGATCTTCAGGTAATAAAGTAAGTCCCTACTTTATTACCCAACATTTCACACCCAATCATTTTACAAAATGATCAAATCGGTAGCACTGAGGATTCTGATAGGTGCCTCGTGTAAAGAGAGTTAGTAGCGTCGTGTCAATTTCACATTGATTCCCTTTTCAGGCCTGAGAATAAGCTCGGCTAATACATTCACTTTGTCTCTCGGCTCAATGGACTCCACTTGATACCGACGCAAGATTGAAGACACAACCACCTTCTCTTCCAGCAAGGCAAACTTCTGACCTGAATTTCATACAAGATCACAAACATATGGTTATACAATTTATCACTGATTACTGAAGTGGTCAATTTTGGTTTTATTATTACAACCTTAAAACAAAAACAAAAAAACAGTTGTTTATGTAAATTGGGAATCTGTTGCCATTTTAACTCTATATTGAGTACTTGATCTAACATCAACTTACAAAATGTTGCCTTATCATATTAAAATTCTCACAGTTGCAGAGAAATTCTTTTTAAATTATAAAACAGCACTAAATTTTGCAAGAAATATACAAATTTAAACCCCTAATCCTTTAGGAAGACCAACAGCAGCTCGGAAGCCCGCCCCCATAATCCTTTGTGCGCGAAGCATATTATCGACTGGTAAATGCGTGTTGACTCCATTTCTTTCTTTGTCGCCGCGAAGATAACATCGGTCAAGTGTATCGACACAGCCTACGCTAGAGCGGTCACGAACGTTACACAAACTTAATGTTAAGCACTGCACATAAATTTGAAATTGTCAAGTCTAAAAGAAAATATGTGTAAACATGCAAGTCCGATATTCCTAGCCCTGTTCCTAGCCCAATGCCTAGACATGATGATACAAATCATACATCCTTGCCTAGACTCGGGTCTCAACTTCCTAGACTCAAGCTACCGTCCCCTGTTACCCGCCTATTCTGATAGTTTTTTTATCGAGTTCTTATCAAATGACCCAACAAACAGTTATACAAATAAGTAAAAATGCTGGATATATTCACTGAAACTTGTAATTACTAGAAATTTATCTTTAGAAGTAGGGAATCATGTCCCGAAAGTATTACAAAAGTACAAGTGGAAGTTGTGAAGACAGAGCTGATGCCAGGCTGGTGATGAAAATCATGTAAATAGTCTCATATTACGCGCTGTTGGTTTAATCATGCCGCTGGCGGATGCTAGGGGGCCTACACTCAATTCCTATTCGCTCAATCGTACACTCTAAATGCCCTACAGTTGATACTAGCTTTCTGCCTGGTTTCAAGAAATTCTGAAGATGATGAAGAAATGTTTAAAATACTGTTTACACAAAGAAGCGCATAGCAATCGGGAATGATTTCTTGATCGTTCATATACTATACATTATAAAGAAATTTTTAAAATACTGTTTACACAAAGAAGCGCATATCAATCGGGAATCATTTCTTGATCGTTCATATACTATACATTATAAACTATAATGTACAAGGAACGTTTGTTGTGCGGAACTATGATTACGTGTTATTGCTATCAGAGGTTCCCGGTGGCACGGAAAAACAAATTTGTAGGCGAAAAGGTACTTGGGAAGGTTTTCTGAGCCGCTGTTAGGAAGACCTATCTGTATGTGGTTCCAGGGTTTATGTTCCGTAATTCAATTTGCAGCAAAATTTGTTCCTACAATGCAGGGGGTGTATTGCACAACAAAGGAGATCAATTAACCTTAGAATTATTGTTTGGCAATACCCCATTGCATTGTGGGAACAAATTACGGTACCAATTGACTTTCAGAAAAGCAACCCTGGAACTACATATTTTATACAAAAAGGCCCAGAACTTGAGGTTTTTACTCTTTATTGCTACAATGACATCTGGAGACTGGTCTACAAGAACCTTCACCTCAAAATGAAAATACTTCTTACAATCCAAATCCATAGATTTAAAAGACAAAATTTTTTTTTTATGAAAGTAAGAGACATGAAGCCATCTACAATGTGGTGAAATGTAAGACTCCAGCAGAGTCTGTCATGATTGTTAACAGGTGGACATAATTCTAAAATTGAGCTTCACCCACAATAAATGTCATTCATTTGGTGGATATTAAGGAGTAATTATCACTGCATTATTGTACCACCAGGCCTCTTATATTTTTAATTAAAATAAAATGTATTTTTTTTTTTGTTGGAATCGGGAGCACTTGTCAAAACTGTTGGGTGCAGGGCCGTACGCAGGATTTTTTTTTGGGGGGGGGAGTGCAGGACTTTGAAAAAGTGGACTTTTTTTCAAAAAAAATGGACCTAACCCCATAAAATGGTCCTTTTTGGACTTTTTGAATGTTTTATCATCAAAAGTGTACTTGTCGAAATTTTTGTAAATTTTGGACCTTTTTATGGAAAAAAATCCGAAAAAGTGGACCTTATGCCCCTTTTGTGGAATTGTGGGGTCTGCTTACGAGCCTGGTTGGTTGTAACATACTTCAGCCAGTACCAGGCATCAACTAAACACAATTTCAATGTTAAAATGCAACCAAATTTCAACTGAGGTTGAAGTCATGTTGAAACAAACATTTTGAGGTGAAGTTCAACGTTGATTCAACATTGAGAACGCAATGTATGCCTGCTAAAGTATGCAATTTGGCCTAATTAATATAGAATTCATTATATCAAGGAACGATGCTGACAAAAACTCACCAATACAATTTCTGGGTCCAGCTGAAAATGGGATGTACGCAAATGGATGTCTCGTAGTGGCTTGTGATGCTGTAGCAAATCGGTCAGGGTCGAATTTCTGGTCTAGGGAAAAAAAAAACAAAAATTCTGGATCCCTGTGAAGCAGGTGAGGTAGGTTATATTTGTGTTCAGAGTGCTTCGATGGCCCTTTGGTATGTCATACCATATGACAAAACAAAATATTTTATTTTAAAAGATGGCTATTGCCATGACACATGTTACTATATAAGTAAAGGAGATTGAGTGTTTAAATGTAAAACTGAGAGTTCATGTCTTCAAAACGATTGTATCCCAGTAAAAAGAGGTGTTGAGGTACAAAGTGGGATAAATATTTCACAGGGTAAAGGCGGAAGGAAAATAGTAAGTTTCGTAAGATATCAATTTGGGACCACTTCGGTTAAATCTGGGGTTCTAAGGATGAGGCTATTAGGATCGGGCTATGGCCCTTCAAGCTATCAACTTGTTTGAAAACTGCGAAAATTGTGTGACCAGGCATAGTTTTGAGAAGTAATAGGCCAGACCATGCCAAGTTTGTCATGCTGATGAGGCTTTGCATTTGTCTCTGAATTAAACCTTCTGGATCAAATTAATATGTTCTATAATAAAACTGGTGCAAAATGTCTAAATTATATAACTTGAAGTCACACTTCTAAGAAGGCACGTGGTCCAGTGAATTGTGTTGTTTTGGCGCTCGCCCCCCAACTCCAAAGGTGGTGGGTTTGAGCCCACTTGGCAACATGTTATGCACTTGAGTAAGGCGCTTGATCTCAATTACTTCTCTTCACCCAGGTGTATACATGGTACCAGCATTATTAAATTGTGGGAGGTAAGTCGCTGTGTGGAAGGAGTGGCGAACACCCAAATGCTAAGGAAAGTGGGATGGGCACTCCGTGCAAAAAGCTTAAATGCTTGGGCACAGCACTTTACCTTTTTTTAACCAATTCTAATTGGTTTTAGCAAAGCACAATACCCTCTTAAGGTCACAGTATTGATAAATTTGTTACTACGGATTTTGCAGTATTCTTCCATCTTACGTGTATGATTGGCACGACGGAATAGATCCTCTGAGAGATTCTTGAAGCCACAGCCCAGGTATGTCGTTCTGGTTTAGTTTCTCAGGTAGCGGGATCATTTTATCTTCTAGACAATCAATGTGGTGCAAATAGATTTGAAAGGGGATGATTTATTAATAATATTTAAAAATGTTAAACACTGTATAAACATGGCACGCTAGATGATTCATATGAATGCGTTTTGTTACCGAAAACAAACTCCCATAATTTCTAGAAACTGAAATGACCCCAGATATGCGCCCTTATTTAAGACCAACTCCAGTAGGTACCGACCAGCAATGATCTGTTTTATATTTACAAAATATGACTTGCTATAAGGGGCCGGTTAAAAGTATAGGCCAAGGTGATGTCAAACCAGACTATGCTCGACCAGCGAAGAAGCGGAGGGCATCGTCATGGTGTTGACATCACGAGGTCCTATAATTTTTAACTGTGCCCCGAATATTTAAGCAGTCACTATTGTGTTATATACCGAAGATATAGATTCTTCTCATTGATTGGTTAAAAGAGTTCCCAAACTGACAATGCCTACCACTTACAAGGTCTTGCAACGCTTATCGTACAGGGGAACGGCAAACACGCGCGTCAATGAACACGGGGTTGAGGACTGTCCTATATTTTCCGGGGGCACAGTCGATTGCCAGCACTGCCCCGGGAACAGTTTCATGTGACGTTCATCTGATAGAAGAAGAGGGGCACAGCTATTTTAATGACTGAATTTTAACCAATCAGATGAGAGGAATCTATATATGAGGTTATATAAAAAGTAATATGAAAAACATGTCCTACGATTCAGAAGCAGAAACAAACAAAAATGAAAAAAAGTAAACACAACTTTGAGAATAGAAATGGAAGATTTTGTTATACTACACAATTCTATGCAATCTGGAGCTGGTCAAAAACTCAAATTGGCATCATAAACACATGGGAATGTCAACTACTTGGGTCTAGCTATGAAGTAGTAAGATCGGGATCGGACCTCACACCCTCTTACAACCCAAAAAAAACATCCCAACCCAAACGATTGATCAAGCTCGTATGTACACGGTGCTGTAGTCCGGGTGCAGTCCAGTAGATACACGGCCAAGGTAGCCAGATGCTGCAGTGGGGGCAGTGGTGTCAGTCCCTGGGGAACAAGTTCACATGAAGTAGAAGATTAATTGGACTCACAGGTTGCCTGACGTCAAGTTGTTTCTCAAACTTATCATGCCCGGGTATGATGTACCGCGATGAATGAGCATTTTACCTGCATATGTATGCGTGCATGTATTGCCATATGTACGCACAGACCTTCTTTGGGAAGAATATTTATATTGTGCTACCACCCTATGAAATGTGGCAGCCTCAAACAGAAATAAATGCACGTTGAAGGAGTGTGCAGATACTAAATTTCATCCCATCGATTTGTATGATACGACACATGTAGGATATCTGCCATATGGATGCACCTGCCGCATCATATGTACTATGTATGTTCTGCCTATGTACCACCTGTGGTACGTATCTCTGACATGATATAACATCCCATGTGTAAGTATGTGCGCCTCTTTCGATATGGAAGGTGCTTACATAAGTTTATACACATATAGGAACGGTGCATGTGTGTTGTACCTCATGTGTGCATACTCATACATGACCGATAATCTCTCCCGACAAGACAATTCACAAAAAACAGGTCTCTCAACTTGGGCTGCCCTTTCTGCCTTTAAAAACTTTGGTATTTTACATTAACCCAATGTACAAAGATTTACCTCAAACATGAATGTATCAACTTCTTCTTGAAGTCATTGAAGGTAAAGCTGTTATCTTCATCATGCATGGTGAGCAGTAGGTCAAGGAAAGCCAATCTCTTGCTCCTCCATCGCCACTTGAAGTGGCATTATGGTATACTGACGTCTTTGTGGCGTTGCTGGATCACTTCATAAATAAAAACATTTAAAGGCTGGTAATATCGATTTCAAAATATAAAGACCCTGCATATTAAGTTTACTGCATATTAGCAATCTGAAGTAATACCTTCCAATGAAATCAGTAACAAAAGATTGTATTAAAATTCCCCTACATCTAGTTTTACAATTTTTGCCAACTAAATCAACCCCCCCTTTTGCCAAACCAAAATTCTTGAAGTATAGGAACAGCCTGTGGGGGATTGATGGTAAGCGTCTTTTTCAGTGCAGCGGTATACAGGGAGTTTCATATCTAGCCAAAACAATGAAAGTTTAAAAATACAAATATATTTACACCTACTTAGTATTTTAAAGGTGCAACAAGAGATTTTGAGTGTACCCCAAATATTGTATCATAAGAGTAATTTAATATGATTAGACACTCAATAGATTTTTACCCTGTATTTGGGTACAAGGGATTAGAGAGAAAAAAGGTCGATTTTGATTTCATGTATTTCAATAGAAAACATAGGCTGAATCGTATTTGCTACTATACGAAAGTAGAGAAATGTCACAATTTTTGACCAAGTTACATTTCCTCAGCGTATCCTTTCATATGGGGTATTTTGATGAAAGCTTTCCCTCAGGGCAAAAATCGGTAATTGCGCTTTTTTTAGGGACCCTATGTGGATTCTCGTTGAACCTTTAAGAAACTAAAATTAGATGGTGGACATGTACAAAGTTGCTTGTAGTTACAACATTCATGAATTTATGAAACAATTGAGATAATTGGTACACACATGCCAAAATTTGACACAATCAAAATATTCAATAAAACAAAACTAAAAAAACCCTTTTAGCTAGGACCATAGCATTCTGCATCCAGATGTATATAGCTAGATATTTAGTAGTCAAGAATTATTGCTTAAATGAAATCACTAGGAAGGGGAAAACTGCATCACATTCAATCAAATTTGAGTTTACTTAATTTTAAAAGAACGTATGTATTTGAAGATTGAATAGGAGTTCACAAACATATTTCACAAATTCATACACTGAATAAAAAATGAGATTAAACAAAAATAGGCATTGCCCAAAAAATATTTTGTTTTACTTTGATCTTGGAGTTCCTGTGAATTCACCCAATGAATTATGCTGTAATATTTGGTTTGTTAATTGAAAAAAAAAATCTTGTAACCAATTGGTTGTCATGGGTATTAAGTAATAAGTACTTTGTGTGAGGGGGTTGATTAATTGTTGAGGAGGGTATAGATAGCAATAATCTCTTCTAAGATTGATACACCACGAACCGCTAATACTATGGAAGCTTATGGTGAAAAAAGGCAACTTTGAGCAGGTTTAGGAAATACAACAATATCACTCAAAAATAAAGCTAAAACTCACCAAACTAACCAAATTTGACAATATGGTGCCAGGAAAATTGTTAGTTACGAATCAACAAACTTGCCGCACATCAAACAACCCAACACAAGATAGACGCTAGTGGGCACAATCGCTGTGAAATGGTGAGCGCGGAATTATTAAAATTGCCTCAAATATGAAATTTCCATCACTTAATATAACAAGTGCATTTTCGGATAGTTAGTTTTTTTGATGCCATGCAAGTAAGTAGCCCACTGAAGATTTTTGACCCTTATGGCAGCCAGGTTAGTGGTGTATAAGGGCGTTTCCGTAAATAAGGGACTCACTAGGCAAAATATACCTCAGTGACTTCATCAAACCATAACTATAAAGTACAAAACTGATGTTCACTTTCAGTTAAGATATTATGTTCCCAGGATCAACTACAATGATAGAAATAAAATGTAATTTTCCATAGCAAAGGAATACATAAAATTTTGATGGGGTAAAAAAGTAAAATATCATTTTTTTAGGCACAAAAAATGTGACATTTTAATTCATTGTTAATTATGAGACTCGGCCTTGAATTGGGGTAAAAAAGCTTGTACAGGCTCATAAATGATAGATAACAAACTGATTTTGAAAATAAAAATCGACAATCATTCAAAAGATGAGTGTGAGTACGCATAAGTGAATCTCTAAAAATGTGTTCCCCATGTAAGCTTTGGTGACCTCAAAATCAGTACATAGGAAACACTGAATTTGAATGTAGAATCCATATTACCCTTCCAAAATGGAAAATAAACATTTGGTGTCCCCAGTTATGGGATGAAAAATTGAAAAATCATTTTTTTGGATTACATCTAAAAAAGTATTTTATTGATTAGCTGAATGGATTACTGACTTGCATTCTGACCCCTCTCTGAAATAACATAAAATAATTACTTAACTGATGGGGTGTTCAAATGTGAATTTTGGCCCTTTTGGTGTTGCCCCGTTACATGAGAAACACCTTTTTGCCCCTAAACCAGTATGGGATTGTTTTCTGCACTGATTTTAGTTCCAGTTGGTTTATCCCCATTTTGAAGGGACTTTCTCAAGCCAAGGACCATTTAAATAAGTAATTTTCAACAAAAAGATGATTAATGATTTTGGGGCCAAAATGAGCAGTCACAAGTGGGTGCCTTATTTATGAAAATGCCCATAATCTCTGGGTTCGAATTTGTGAATTGACAATAAGTTCTAAGTATCCAGTGAAAGGACATTTTCTGATGATATAAATTACCTGATTTGGTGAGCCCATGTAGAATACTAAGACAGCGTACATATTCTTTGCCATTTGTCAGTCTATGATACACGCTATCGGCCAAAACCAAGGAGTCTTTGTCTCTCATTGACCAAGTCGCCTCATCCATGAAAATGAGAAAAGAGCTACGGTTGATTGAATTTGTGTGAAATATAAAATAAAGATGATTGGTGTGATTGCAAAATCCAGCTTGAATGTGACCATAAGGGAATTCCACCAGAACTGTGCCAAAAAAAAAACAACAGAAAGTGTGCACTATATGGATGTGTGAATTCGCATAAGTTATATTTCAAAAATTTCCTTTTGGAGTAATGCATAGTGTTACATAAAATTTTACGTAAAAATTTTATCAGTTTTAAAAGAATACAGTACAGCAACAAGACTAATGCCTTCAAGTTAAACATGCACAAGCATGCACATGTCACACACACACACAAACCACCCCACACACACACACACACGCACGCAATGCACAACCCTCACACACCACACACAAACACACACTTGGCTGCAGCTTTGGAGTTATGGGAAAGGTTTTGAGGCTAATGATTAAAATAAGGAGCGGTTGTTTTTTGCTATCATGTTGTAAAATGAACCAATTTTTGAGAAATCATATCGTCGGCGTCACGACATATTAGTGTCGAATCTGTTTTTGGTCAATTGAGTTAATAGTTGATCTGGTTGCATTTTATTAGTACTCTTTAATTGTACGCAAAAATAAAAGTGAAATTACATCTCCTAACCAAAATAATGAAAAAAATCCCGCGTAGGAAATTAACACATTTGTATAAAACGGGTTTCCAAACAATCGATATACGTATTCGATAGCTTCGCCGGGTCCAAAATATCTCAAGCACACAGATAAATTGAGAACGAATACGTTGGGCAAAGATTGCTACTTCAGTGATCCATAATCGATAATAGGTCTGTCAAGATTTAATGCAATCGGTGAAATTTACTTTCTTATGAGGGATTGGTCATGGTATTTCACATTTTATTTTGTGTTTTAATTATTTCTGTACTAATTGAAACGACGATGTAATAATTGAAACCTACGATCTGTGCGACGTGAAAAGAACTATCCAAGTTTTGTTGTTTAAATTTGTACAATAACCCACATTTATACTTTTAGGGGGAATTCGTGACATTCCCCGTATTACCACCAAGGGGTACAACACGGTAAATTTCCTTCCCGTGCCCAAAATGTTAAAATCTTTCGTAAGTATCCTATTGCACTACTTTGCTCATTTTGGCGAAAAACAAATGTGACCGGGTTAGCGTCGAAGGCGATTGGTGGGGAGTGGTTCTATTCCCTATACTACCATATTGAAATGCCAGCATTCTGATTGGCGAGTTTACTGCCCATTATTTCGCAATTAACGAGCCAAGCCGACTAATGCTTTTCTTATCATTTATTTTCATTCAAAAATACAGCATAAAAAATACCAAATTACATTAGGCATATTACCGAACACTATACAAACAAACAAAATAAAATCAAGTTTTTTAGTTAATAGCATAGAAATAAAGGTTTTGTAGTATCACTATGGGTTCATAATGTATCCTCGGACGAAAAAAATAAAAAATATGGCCGCCATTATTTAATTTTTGCGACCTCGGGCACATATTCGCCTATCAAAGATATGCATTACCCTTTGGTTATTAGTTCATTTGTTTTTAATATTGTGCACTGTATGGCCTCTAAAATTAGATGTTGATCTAGTCATGAATCCATTTGGGGCCAAAACCGCGGAAAATCCAATATCCTACCTTTTTGATGCCAAATTTAATTTTATTTGATAACTTTGAGGTGGGGCTATGGAACTGGAAAAAACCAAATTTGCCAACTGTGAACTTTGACGTATTGTGGACGCCATACTAAGTTTATGGTGGAAGCAATAGAAAACGGAGAACCAAAGCTCATCAATTGGTACCAACATGAATCTTAATGCTTATAATAATGAATTCTGGGGTGTTTAACACCCCAACCCCAGTAGTAAACCGGGTTGCAAAAATAAATTGGTGAAACATATTGTAAAAGTTTGATTTCTTTGATGTTAACTTGGAAATTCTGCAAACTATAAATAATTACTAAATACATCCATTTAAAAAAAACTCGCTCTCGGAACAACATGGATTTTTCTCGGGAAGTGTTGTAAGCGTTAGTGCCCTATAAATGTTGAGATTATATTGACATTTTACTATTGAATATTACCCATTTAAAATGGTGATTAGTTTCAAAGTTTGGCTATTTTTTAAGAATGACATCACTTTAAAGATGGGAACTATCTAGGTAATTTGAAATTTAAAGAAAACGATAAAAAATATTTGTTATACAAGTGTATAGACCACTTTACCTCCAAAAATTAATGGTTTTATAAAAAATTCCAGTTACATTTTAAATATTTCTTAGCTCATTTTGAAACAGTTCTAACCAATATTTATTGTGTGTTGCAACATGATTCTATTTATATTTGTTTATAACATGCACGACAATGTGTGTGGTCCTTCTACATATTTTACAACTGAAAAATGTATGATTTTTCTGCAAAATGAGTTAAAAATATTGACGACTAATTAAAGATATTCATTTTAAGGAGCCAAATTGTAAGAGATTGTAGTTTCTGAATTCGTGGGTCATCGTGGTCAGTCTGCGCATTATTTTACAACAAACGATAATGCAACCGTGAATGTTTCCAATTTTAAACAACTTAGGGAATCGTGTGTATACAAATCTGTACTGTGGTAGCATAAACCCAATGCAATAGACTGTCATCTTCATCATAAATATCATCAATATCATCAAATCAGTGCATCATTGTCGTAGTCAAGCTCGATGTTTCCTTATTTCATCGTTATTGGCAACCATCATCACCGCCCTCGCTATTTATCATCGTGGCATCATAGGCTGATAGTTCCGGAGTTATGCGGTAAAAAACTGAAAAAATGGTGAAAAAAGGCAATTTATGGGTACATGGGTCAAAAGTTAAAAAGTTGATGGATTCGTTAAAGTGTGGTGCAAATTGTTTCCCTAGCTTAAAGGATTGAAAATGAGGGATGTTACCGTATATGTTATGCTTAGTGCAAGTTATCCAACAAAAGAGGTCCAGGTCCATAGAATCCAATAGCTGCCAATAGTGTGCTAGCTGTTGACTTTTATCGGCCATTTTGGTTAATACCGACCGTAGATAGTCAACACTATTCCTATATATCTATGAGCGTAAACCAACAAGTTGAACCCCATGGTACAAAACTGGGGACGCACGGTGAAGGGTGGACCCCGGGACAACCCAAAATTGACGGGGGGACCAGGGGGGGACAGGGGGGACCCCAGAAGGCCGAAACGATGGAAAGGAACAGAAGATCAGGGTATAATATCTAGTAACTTTATGGAATCCTACAGAACCCGGCATAATGGTTTGCTTTTAAACCACAAAATAGGAACATTCTTTAAAATATTTGATCAATGTTGTAAATTGAAATCCCAAGCTGGGGGTCCATGAAAGGGGGGTGGCAAGTTTTTGTTGGTTTGTTTTTTTTTTTTTTTGTTTTTTGACTTCCATTCAATTTTTTTGATTATCAATGGATAAAAGTACTTGTGTACCAAAATTCACAATTTTAATCGGATTTGCACCACACACTCTCACATACAATGAGAAGATCCAAATTTCTGATGTTCACTTTACAGACCCCCCACTAAAATGGTCTTGCCTCTTTTTCAATGAAATGAACCAGATACTGGCTGGTATGCCCACAAAAAAAGTGGTGATTGGATGCATGGTCAACAACTGGCAAATATTTTTTTCTAAAATCCTGGTGCGCGAGGCCCAGGAGGAAATTGCCCCCTAGCATTGGGGTCAGGTGAAGGGGGGTAATTCCTCTCACCGATGGGAGTAGTAGTTTTCAAATTCTAGCGTTTAATATGGGAAAATCACTACTATAAAAAAAATAAAGTTGAAACATTTTCTAAGAAATAGAAACAATCAAAAAAAACTAAATTTTAAATTGCAGTTTTCTTGGACAGTACATGTTAGAACGATTTACACTGGATACAGCTGTGACATATTATTCACTGTTGTGTTCCCATCCTTGAGCATTTATGAGATCGAGGGAAATAAGAAATTGTCGTCCAGAGAAAGTATGTTGAGTTTCAGCGAGGGTGAGATTTTGACAGTGGTCAGAAAGAAGGAAGCGAGACGGGTAGGATGCGGGGGGTAATAGTTTCCTTCTATGCGTCGGTCATCTACTCCCGTTATCCCCTCTCCTCACTATCCCCGCTGTTCTGCAAAAGGAGGAATAAACAGAGAATAAGACTGTTAAATGAAGATTATCTATCTAGTACCAAGACTTTTGATTAAGCAATTGGGCTAAGGACTGAACAAACTCATTCGATGTCGAATTGAACAGGTAACTCTTGTGTATGTCTCGAGAAAATACAACTAGACTATATTGGGGGCGTGCCCAAATAACAAGCTGCATACAAATTCCGACTAGTTCCTTTGAAAGGTGATATATAAGGACAACCCGGTGTTTTTAAATATTAATTGACTAAATATTACCAACATGGACATAACCGTCCTGTTGCCCCAAAAAAACTTGCACCTTTTCTTAAAAATGAATATAAAATTGTCACTACCCAATAATTTCTCTTTCATAATATCAGTGAACAATGGATATGTATAGACGACAGAAACCACCATTTAACTAAAAGTATTTTTACAATGGGCCCGGTATGTGGGGCCTTTGTTATAGCCAGGTGTTATCACCCCACGATTCGGGTTGAGTAAAAAAATAACCCCCGTCTCTTACAATAAGTTGAATAAACCTAACCAGTTTACATATATATAGGTCGTTTTGGACCCTGAAAGCGCGGTAAATAATACAAAGCATGAAAGTGTTAATGCAACTAAGGTACGGATTTTTAATCTTGCACAAAAGTTGTTAGGTCAAAGCTTGCTTGCCCAGCAAACTTCTGCAGGGATGTCTTGTTCCTTTTGTCTTTCTGTCCTTTTCGATAATGATGTTTTGAAGAACATGGACAAAGTTAATTTGAAACCACGCCAACTATAAGAAGCTCAACGATGTGCGAATTCTGAGGATAATTTATTTTGCCGCTTACGTTCATTAAAAAGAACTTGTCTGAAAAATAGGAGAGGTTGGTAAGACTGATGAGTCTTTTCAACCGCGAGAAAATATAACATATGGTACGTGCAATCACCAGATGTGTGAAAGGGCGGGGATCTGAAGTGTTTTTCGACACCGCACAATTAACGAGACGGTAAAGATGGAATTGAAGAAGGGGGAGAGGTGTCTATTGGTTTGCTGAAAAGTAATTGCGTATCTGAGTGTAACCATTGAGGAAAATAAATTGAAGTGAACAATTTATTCATTTTCAAGAAATTTGGTGTTTAAATTTTTATGAATTTTGATGTTAAATATTGAATTTAATAATTTATATGAATTTGGCAACTTGGTTTTGCCCCCAAGCCCCTAGATGGGGACAACAAAACAACGGCATAGAAGGAACATGCCCCATAGCCTATTGCTTTTGATCTGAATTCATGCACATTTTTAGACGTTGGGCCAAAAAGGGAGAGGTAACGTGATGCGGTCCTATCTGCTTTTTGCATTACTCTGCCAATTGCTCTTCAACGAGGTTTTCATTGTTACCAAGTTGCCCCCATTGTTATTGTACATTTCTTACCACATATCATCCAATACAACACAATGTGATTTCAGGAAATATATTGAATTCCTTCTCCATTCGGCATGTTTAGTCTAACTTCTGTATCAAAATATCTGATTGCTCATTGAAAATATCCACGAAGCTAGCAAGTATACTAAAGTGAAAAGTAGGAAGTTATAAGCATTTTTTTCGATGGAACCATTTTTGCCCAGTACTGCAAAGATAAAATAATGCAATAATTATAGGTTTTTAACAGAGTATTTACTTCTTGTGATGAATGAGAAAAATCAAAGGTCAGGGTTTTTCAGGGGCTAACCAGACCTTTGCACATGGGGGGGGGGGGGTGGCAAGAGGGTGCCGAGCATTTTCGGGGGGGGAATTTGGACCCTTCTCCATAGACACTGCATAATTATAATTATTTGATATGACTGGTTAGTATTTTTCAACATTGTCCTGAAATTTCAGCCTTCGAATCCTTTTTTCAAAGATAGAGAAAAAAAATAAAAAAAATAAAAAATTTAAACTTGCAATATTAGCAACAGTAGTGAACAGGTGTTGCAATATACATTATCGCTTCTAAACCACCAAACCACAGTTTTGTTTCCAACTATATTTGGGGTGGCGATTGTAGCCCTCAATCAGTAGCTATAGTTACACTACAAGACAAATATCAGAACAACCTTTAATGATCATTTAAGCGTCGTGAACACGTGCCAGTCCATGCAATGATGGGCTATGTGTAACCTAGCAGGCAATTATAGTATGGGTAAGGCAAAAAAAATGTGTATTAGAGTAACCCGCCCGACCCTAATATTGAAAATCAACCCTTACAAAAGGTTTTTATTGATTTTTCAAAATCTTATTTTTCAAGTTGTTTATTCTAAACCCTGATTTTTAACCGATTTTCTTCAATTTTTTTTTGTGTCTGGTGTAACCTTGGCAACTTCTCTTTAGATTTTCAATGAATAAGAGTCAAAGTATCAATATTAATACTGACATAGATATTGTGATGATTTGGATGTAGTAATGTCATTTTAAAAAAAACAGCCACCGACCCTACCCCTATTTGGGAAATTTTCTTTTACTACTCCATCCACAATTGTTTTTGACCTAAGTTTAAAGGTCCCAGGAAAATGAAATAGAATTAATGTGGTTTGTGTAAAGCTTCAAGGATGGACCGAAAGCTTTCAATATTGGGGTTGGTGATACATCATATTGTGGACCATTGATTTATCAGAGAGAATAGAACATTTCCAGGTGACTGGTGCCAATCTATTCATGACCCTAACTGATAATCCATAGTTTCACAAATGTGTCACTGGTAGTGTATTCTTTTTTTTTCTGGGCCCTGTTTATTGCAATGGAATGTCCCACAAAGATTTGGAGTAGGTTATCATCTCATTTCCTGGGACCTTTGAATACATTTTAGAACATTTTTTTTGTTTTAGCTCAAAACCCGAAAACTAATAAAATATTAAGATGGCTGTTTGTCCAGTATAAATCCTCTAATAAATGCCCCAATTTTTTCAACCAATGTTTTAAAAAAAAAATACCAAAATCATGCCACACATGCAAGTAATTTAGTCGCAGATTTGTTGACCTGACTACTCAATTTGGCACGCTCACCTGTATACTGTTGTTTATTGTCAAATTAAAGTGACGATATCTTTGATATGGTACTGCGATTTTCACAGAATTATATCGTTCAATGTCAAAATGTGTAAAGGTCCCAGGAAAATGCAAATAGAAATGTGATGTGGTTTGTGTCAGACACATGGAGGGACTAGAAAACATTCATATTTGGGTTGGTGAGGACATCATTTGTGAAACTATTGATTTTTCAGAGTTAGTTTTTGAAATAGTTCACTAATGATGTCACTGGTAGTGTATTCTTTTTTCTGGCCCTTTGTTATTGAATGGAATGCCCATAAAGATTTGGGGTATGTTTATCACATCCTTGTTGCCTGGGACCTTTAAACAGACCATTCTATAAGCAGCCATTATTGCTGGTGTGTTTGTTTCAACCTCGAATCGAAAAGGTCGCGCAATACCTAAGTGATCCATGCTCAAAAGGATCGCAATACTTTTCGATCATGGAGCACTATGGTTTTTTATATTAGCCTGTTTCCCAGCATGGTTAGAAATGATAATATAACTGCCCGCAATGGACCCATAATAAACGCCTCCGGACCCTCAACAGACAATTACGCCCTTTTAGAAAACCGGAAACCGGGCTTATTCTTATGCAGAATGCGGTGATGCAGTGACACGCCCATGCCAGCTGTGTTCAGAAATGTGACCGCAAAAGTTCAAAGTCCACCTGATCGATATCGGTCACATTCACAGCAGCTGCTGGGCATGGGCGCGCTCACTGTATCACCGCAATCTGCATAAGCATAAGCCCGGTTTTCTAAAGGTCTTATTGCAGTGCTGTTATTAAACTATACATTTTAAAAAAAAAAAAAAAGGGACATTTCATGATTCTAGCACAAACCTTAATTTTCGTTTATAATTCACTAGATAGCCTTGAAAAAGTTGAAGCTGCACTCAATTGGTGTACTGCAGTAAAAAAAAATCCAACACACTAAATGTCCATTTCATTCTTATTTTAATGGCTTTGGTTTTTTTATGGCTGGTATGCTATCATACCCATACATGTATTTGTTACAAAATAAATCTATTTTTAGAGTAATTTTTTAAGCTTTAATTTAAGCAAAGTTATTGATATGCCTTTTAAAAATTACAAACACACCACAGTGCAGCTTTTGATGACTATATGCTGAATAAACATTTCTTTGGTAGTGAACTTAAAAAAATTACTGATGATTTTTGTTTCAAAAAAGCAGCTGGGCTTGTATGGCGCTATGCTGTCGTTTTGAAAACTTTAACCAAATAAAGCTTAACATTTCCCTCTCTCTTCACTTTCCTTGTTAAGCAGCCCAGTTCCACGCCGTCATCAGGAATTTATACATAAACCCCATTTAAATATGCTTGCTGGAGTTGGAACAAAATCTGATGAAACAAGCAGATTTAACAATTTTGCGATGTGCATCATTTATGTCACTGACCAATGTCAGATGCTATCACGACCCAGTTAAGATTGAACTATTTTTTATGACGTAAACACAGATACGATAAATAAAATCTTGGCTTCTACTAATGCTTCAATTAACCTTGACCGCATATCATTTATTCGTAAAGCAAACAGAATGAACAACATAAGGTAAGAAAAGTTGTTTGGCAGACGTTGACCCAACATCTTTAGGCAGAACCAAAACCAATACTTGCCTCGTAACACCCCATTTTTCTATTTATTTTCTAAAACATGTTTGTAAATTGAATAGAATGAGCTCCAGCAATAATTTATCGATCATAGTTCTGCACGAAGATGTTAGGTCATAGTAGCTTACCAAGCAACATTCGATCATTACATTGGTTCAATTCGGTCTTTTTTAATTAAATGATGAAATATACGGTCAAAGTTATTGAACTCCAGTAGAAGCTCAAAGTGTATGTTAATCTCGAACGAGGCCACCTCAATCTAAACTGGGTGGTGATAACACCTATTTTTCAACTGCATCGATTGTAACAATGGTTCTGCAGTTCCCATAAAAAAAAAGAAACTGAAGTGACTGTGTCCGCTGCATAACCGGTGGAAAATGCCATTATTGCTGGAGTCCAATTGTTACCATAGTGTAGTGCCCTTGGTCCCTGATATCCTAGGAAAGAAATTGCGATGGCATTTATTCATTACCATGATAAATTTGCAACCTTACGATTGCCATACCTTAAATGTTAATGATATTATTATAGTATTGATAGTGGAAAATTGTTACTTCGCGAAGTAGTAGTAGACAAAATCACAATCATTTCCTTTGATCCCATGGTCTAATAGTTAGGATTTTATTACCGTTCATTTAAAGTTTTTTGGGGGGGCGTGTCGACGATTTCCATTCCTTATGAGAGGTTGTAACCCATCAATACAATAGAAATCGTATTGGGGTGACGATAAAAGATCAGATTAGCCATAATTAGAAGATGTCCCTTTAGTCTAGCAGATTTCATGGTTCCAATGGCACACCCTTTTTTTTTTAAAACTAAATTCTAACTGATTTTTGAGGATCTCTATCGACATCTCTTAAAGAATTTTGATGTACTAAAATCAAATATTGCCCCCACGGGGTCCGTTTTTGGCGGCCATCTTGGAATCTAAATAGATCAGTCATATAAAGTGGTCGGTTTAGTTGAAAGATACTCAATGATTGTCGCATCATCAGAAAGTTTTTGTGATGTTTAGTTAACGAGATATGGGGAAATGTGATAAGGTGCATTGAACTTTGCTGGTAATTGTACAAAAAAATCAAAGGGGGGGGGTTCCCTAGTACCATTTTTAGTTTTTTAGCCGGCGATTTTAACGCGTAAATATTTGGTTTAATTTTGTATGTTCTAACTTTTGTTGCGCTTGATTGGTGCAAAAAAAATTCAAATCCATCGCGTCGTTTTTGCGTTAATTAGCATTGGTTCCCTAGGAGCCCCCCCCCCCCCCTTATGCACTAACGGAAGTGCCCATGACAAAAAGAAAATCTTTATTAGAGTTACTGTGATTCTGATTTTCATAATAGTTAAAGCATGATAGTGGAACAATTGTGCATTTTGTTATAAAAGCCACAAATTTGTCAGAGAGGTAGATAATTCCATTCATGAAAAAAATTAGATATGGAACCACACCTGCACAGGTCAAGTGCAAGTTCAAATTCAATTCAAATAAGTTTTATTTAAGCATCTTCATTTAGTAATACATTACATAATGATAAAATCATTACAGAAATATAAAAAGATACAAATGTGGTTTTTAACTGAATTAGTAAACACAGTAAATGAACAGCAGGAGAGGTCATAATAAGTCGGAGGACTGGGAGCATGGCCCCACCTTTCACGATACAGAGTTTCAGTTAATATTGTATTACTAGACAGGACCGGGACAAGATTAGACAAGACAAGACACAACAAACAGGAGAGACAAGAACAACCAACGGGAAAAGGACAAGAAGAGGACATTGACAATTATTTTAACAAGATTAGGGGCAAAAGAACATATGAATCACAGTGAGGCCAACAAGAAGAAAATGAGAATGCAAGGAGGTGAAAGTATTGAAATTAACGAGTGAACAACTAGAAATTGAAAGGATGAAGGTTTTATAACAAATATACTAATTTGAAATTATTAATCAATCAGTTTTAGGTAAGTTAAAAGCACTAGTGGGTTTTGAGTTATGATGCTGTCACAAGTGCATTTCCATATTTAGGGCCAGTGCTATTTAACACTGATATTTATTAGATGTGGGAGCGGTTAGTTGTGATGTTTTGAAGCATTTACTAGTGTTGTAATCTAGTAGTCATGTGTTGGAGAAATAGGTTGAAAATGAGTTTGGAAGGGTGTTTGGTATGTAGCAGATACATGAAAACTGCTGTGTGTAGTTTGTTTAAATCAAAAATGTTGAGTGTTTTACTTGTGAAACATTGTTGTGGGAGATGTGTATCTTGGTGTTATGATGATGCGCATGGCTCGTTTTGGAGTTTGCAATATATTGTTTCCTAATTTCTCGAATTTGGAGAAGTCCATGGACAATAGCTGTCATCCAGTGTTATGCCAGTAATTGCCCAAGCTATGCTACTGTAAGATATGTATACGGCAAGTATTAATGTGTGTATAGTGAAAATAAAATGTGTTTTGAAAGGGTGGTGCGGAATTTTCTAAGGATGCCGATGTTCTTCGATATTTGATTTGTTAATTTTTGAAATGTGATTTCCAGGGAAAGATTTTGATCAATTATACACCTAGAAATTTGGTATGATCTACAGGTGAATGGATGTGTGTCAATCATGATTTTTGTTGCGGTATACTTGTGTAATGTTTTTTCTTTGTAAAGTGATTAGTTACGTTTTGGAACATTGCGAAAGTTTGTTGGCCTTTAAACCAGTTCGTTGGCTTTAAACCAGTTCAGGGTCACCTAAAGAGGTCCGAAAGGTCAAATGAGTCAAAACACTTAAAATATTAAAAAAATAAGTCTTGATTGATAGAAGGTACCAATTGTGCCAAAAAACATGTGTAAAATTATACAATTTAACTGGAAAGTCATTTCTAAGAATAAAAAGGTTTGGCGTGTTTTAAGTTGATAGAAGACCAATCATGTCTTTTGGATGACTACATTAAGGTAATTACTTCGGTACATAATGTGATATATCTAATTTCAACCAGATAATGCTTCTTTTATCATAAAAATACATTCGCGTCCTCGTTGACCCCTTGTGTCGCCTGCTGTCACGGTTGTGAAAGGATAGGCCTCATATTGACCTTTGACCCTTGATAGGAGACCTTTGACAAAGAAAAAAATTAAATGAGGGTTTTCATGTAATCTCGTAAAACAAGGGCTGGTTTCAAACCCAGGTCCAAAATCCAGTTGATCCCTGCTGAACTGGTTTCAACTGGGAAACAGTTGAAAGCCAGTTGATCCCAGTTTGAATATCCCAGTTGAATCAGTTGATGCCGTGACGGAAAATGGAACAATTTTCAACTAGGTTTTTTACGGGACCAGTTGTGACTCAAGTAAGACAGTTTAAGACCAGTAAAAACAGTTTGAACCAGTTCGTTCCGTCACGGAAATGACAACTTCAAACTGGATCAACTGGAATTTTGACCTGGAAGTGAACTTCAACTTTTCAATTGAGGTTCATTTTACACTTTCAGCCAACGTTTGACCCATCCCATGTGGCACCTATGACTGCGATTCTTTAAATCTATCAGTATGCCAGATATTACATGCAATGTCCAACCTTTTTCACAAAGCATCAACAGAGAAAGACATCAACAAAGTGATCCTATGCGTCTTCCAGCCTAAAGGAGGGACACAAAAAAAGGATCTTGGGAGAGCACAATCACCTGATTCACCTCTGTCCTCTGTGCTATGCCATTTCTTAAGAACCTGCAGTAATTCAACCTATAATAATGCTTAAAGAGTAGCACCCTTTTTCATCTCAATTTTAAAGCTGTCAACAAAGTCTAATACTAGTCCTCATTATTGGTATTCTCTTCAGGGAGCCAGTCCACATTTACATAGGGTGGTTCCACGTTTGCACTGACACCGTGCCGCTGGTTTCGCATGCTTCAATAATTCCGGGAGTGCGGCCAGAATGTGCTCCCAAACATGATCTATTGAAGCCAACTCCCTTCACTTGTGAGGCAACTCAGGACATGGGATCAATGCTGACTTCAAAACATATCCTGCTTGCGTAGGTGGCTAGTTTTAATGTGTTGAATTAGAGCTGCCTTTGTAGGTGGTATTCCTTCCAGCGCTCTGGATGTTTGATCTGGAACAGGTAGTTGCGAGCATTGTTGACCAACTCATGCGTACTTGTTCTGTTAATAAAGAGGAATGACGATCACCCAGTGTGTGCAATGTTGTGTGCTCAAGGTATCGCATATTTCGACCAGTCCAATATGCCAACCACAGCTCATCTATTTGCAGTTGAGGAAGTAGGTCACAGCCAGTTACAACACATCGTATTAACAGTTCTCAGCAGTAGTTTCTTGAAGCCTTGTCTTGCTGCATCAGGGCATGTAAATACATTGGTAATCTGATTCCTCATGCGAACATGGCAGCCAGATTTTACAACATCAAGACCGTGGCCAGAGAACACAATGACGTTTTTTTCAGTTTGTCAGTCTGCAATAATACGATTGTGATTTGACAAAAACTGAATAGCTCAGTTTTGTTCTCATCAACCCTTAAGAAGGACTGCCAATATCTAGATATAGCCGAGGTGGATCCACTCGGTGTCTTTCTCCACACCCTCTCTTTGATCTAGCTGTTGATTTCAGGACGTTTCCAATGTATGCTCCCATACCGACTTCAAGTGTGAAGAAAAGACTCTCCAAAGCTTTGGATGAACTCATCCTTATTATGAGAAACCACCTACGTGCAAATCCATCTAGCCACAGGTGGGCTGCTTTCCATTCTACGCAACGTGAGTCACATCAAACGTCAGCTCTTAAAGTTACCTGGGTCTGGAACACCCTGGAGCACTGGCGATATAACCCTGTCTTACCTATGGTTACCTTGGACCGCCACCTCTCTCTTATAAGACCCACATTGAGAAGAAGATAGAGTAAAGCTAGGTTCACCCAATATACATCTAAATAAAACTCACTGGCCAAGATGGGGTGCTCGCCCACATACCCTAAGATCGATGGCACATGCCCTGTGATCTCAGGTGCAGAATGTGCCTGCTCTGTATGGGATAGAATCAACCCATGCGAAGGAGAAATTGATTCGCATTAAATACCTCTGCCGGCTTATTACAGGATGCTCTCATCCAGCACAACGAAAACTTATAATCTAGCAGGAAGTGCTCCACCAGACTGCCGTCTAGCGTTAGAGTTATGCACGCAAGTGAAAGAACGTAGCTGCAAGTATCTAATGTGAAGCACCCTATGACAGATACCTGCTGCCAGACCGCCTTAGAATCCAGAGGAGAGAGAGTTTTTAAACAAAGTCCCAACCTCTTGGAAACAGTCTCTAAGGAGGTCAAGAGAGTAGCCTTGTGGAAAGTTCAAAGTAACATCTATCGGGATTGAACATGGTTGAACATCTCCCACCTGAGCTAGCTGACTCCCCATGAGCTGACTGGCGATGCCTCAACAGTATTAGTGAGAACAGCATTGGCCTCCGATCTAAGGTTTCCTTGCAAGTGGGGCTATCTGGAAACAGTTCAGGAGACGACCGGGGGGGTGGAACAGACCACAGACAATGGAAACATCTCTTGGGTCTGCCCACTGCTGGAGCAACGATGAACCAAACAAGACCTGCGGGAATTCAGTGAAGCAGCCAAGCACGTCTGTATTTGCCATCTCTGGCTGGATCATATTTGAGTGTTTGGACACGATAAAAATGAAGATCCCAATACCAAATCAACATGGCCTAACTTGTGGACAAATATGACTGACGTATGCTCAAATCATCAGTGGCCTGCTTGCCTGGGTTGAGCATTGTTACAATAGCTGCGCCATCTAAAGATAACAACATCGACATTAGGTGGTGTTCTGTGGCTGGCAAAGTTGACTCGACTTCCAGCACTTTGTTAGATCTGCTTGGGATCCACTTCGGAGACTACCATGCATTGAAGAGATGGGGGCCAGCCTTGGTTTCTCCTGTTTGAAGAACTCGTCCAAGTACCATCTCGCAACTGACACGATAGATATAAGCGAGGGAAAAGAGTGCGCCGCAGTCACTCTTTAGGGAGGAGATCAGGAGCTTGTATTGATGGCTTCTATTTTGCAGTTCGAAACAAAAGCACGTTGTTTTTCCTGATGACATCCATTTACTGGGGTACTTCTTGCTACCAACCAATCTCTGACAAGTAATCATAATTGTTTAGTGCCACTCGCCTCTCGGCCTCCCTGGGTTCTAAGCTATCTAACGTTCTGAATCACTTCACTGGCTTAACAATTTATTTTTCTGTCAAGCACAAGCATATCTCATTGCTGTCACTTCTAAAAACGGGGGATTCCATTACCTAATTGTTGATGTTAAGTGACTTACTATCACATTGATTTAATAAAAAAAAAAAAAAGTGTTTTAAACTTCTACAGATGTATAGTTAAGCTCATCATCGGATTGGTTGTAGATAGTGTATAGTCCGGGACTGGACCCCTGATATTTGGGGTTTTTTTTTTTTTTTCTAGGCCTGCATCACCTACTAGAAAGTGAAGTAATGTTTTAGATAGAACGGTCTAAATACTGGGTTTGGTTTACATAAAAAATCTGAAATCAGGGCAAAAAGTTTGATAAACTGCTTTTTATTATTTCATGTGTGTCCAATAGGTCAAATTTTAAGCAATTTTTTAGGGGTAAGGGTAACACTCTCGAGCCACACTTTCAAAAGCCGTAACACAAAAATTATCTAAAATTGTTATCCGGGTAAATTAAAAACAGTTTTATAAGGCTGTGTGATTTTAAAAGCTAGGTTTGGTATTAATGGGTAGTTATTGCCATTTTAATGTAATAAGTGGCATTTGGGGCAAAATTTAGCAAATTCTTGGTATGTTCCTTTTTAAAATAGGTTATCCACAAATATACCTGATGATTGTGCCAATAGTGTTTCGTGTAGAAGATAACATATGCTGGTCAGATTTGGGACGGTTGGAAACCCAAGATTGCTTACTTTTAGTAAATAGTGGTGACCACTACCCTACAAATATTGGCCCCAAAAATTGCCCCCCCCAATTGAGGCATCAGTTTGAAATAATAAAATGGACTGTAGCAAAACTTTGCCCTCATTCAGATTTTTTGTATTATTGAAATGCTAATGTATCTTGAAGACTCTGAAAAACATTGTTTCAACTTTCTAGTAGGTAAGTGCAGGGGTGGGCTTAACTAAACATCTAGAGCACTTACAGAGAAATTTTTTTTTTAGTTTTTTTCCCGATTACTAATATTAATTAATTGCAAAACCAGCTAGTTTCATTTAAAACTGAATTAAAATTAAGCAATATGCCCATAAAATATTATGAAAAACTATAAATTAGGAATGCATGATCTAAACATTTTAAATGTTAAAATAACTAATGGGTGGGTCAGGATAGCATTGGTAACCCTCGCCACCAAAGGGTAAAATTCTACTACATTCCCGAGGGGGTTGGTGGTGGGGGCAGCACCCCAATTTTTTCGTAATTAAGGGTGCACACATCTTGTTTGATAGCAGTTTGTAGCTACAATGTCTTTCTTCAAATGAAAACAAACATATCAAGTTTTAACAATTTGCGTCATAGTGACGTCATAACGAGAGTTTATATAATAGATGTCGTACCTGAAAATCTCCAAAATCAAGGGGTTTAAACATTTCATGTAAGCAAGCAATGTTATTATTGGCAAATGATGGGCGACAAGTAAGCCATTTTATATTTATTACTCTCAAACATAAGAAAATAATACAAATATTTCAGTATTTGCTGCAGTAGCATCAGAATGTAACCATAGTACCATTTGACATTTTACACAGGAAAGTTAGAATGTTGCACGGAACCCCCCACCTTCCATTCTTGACAGGACACACCCCAAAACTGACCACCTCCCATAATACCTCCAATTCTTTTCGCTACAAAATTGACCACAAAGGATGAACTTACAATTACATATAAACCTTAGATCATATTAGTTTGAGTTGTTGGTGCGACAGGGAATCATCGGGTAGGGGTTGTGGTGTTGTAACCTCCCCCTTGGTGGCGATGGGTAATTTAGTACTTAATTTCAATTTCAACCAGTGTTATTAATAAATACGGAGCTTACAGTAACTCAAACTAATAATGTAGGCTAATTTAAACGCATGAAAAGGAAAATGCTGCATTTACCAACGGAAAAGTAAATGAACTCAAGATGACCCCAATGACCTCAGTTGACCTTGAAGCTAATTGCGGGGCAGGTGGTTCCATATCTTAAAATGATCAGTACTTGGTTGTGAATCATTGTGGCCAAGTTGCTACTTTTATAAAGAATGCACAATTCTTACAATATATGTCACTATATGCTTAACTATAATGCATTTTACACCTAGTGACATCAAGTTAAATAATATTAAAAACATATTGCACACAAAGTATTAAATAGGCCAGTGGAGCCATCATATTTTATGTATCGGTTACTATAGGAACCTCCATAGTTAAAATTTATACACGAACCCTAAAAGATATTAAAATGGCATGAGACACTTTATTTTTTGCTTTATATGAGTAAAATAATAGTTCATTCGTCACCAGTTAAAGCATCAGCACAGTCTAGGCGAAAGCAAGCCCTAGAAAAATGCAGAAACAAATTAGTGTCTTTTCGCATTTTGACGCGAAAGTAAATACAAGTTTTGCCCCTCAATTTTCTTATGAACAATTTTCTTCAGTTTGTATTTCTTTATTGTTGATGTCTTTGAAGCCTTCTAAACATGTGGTGGATGTCATCTAAACAATATTTAGGTAAGTGGTTATATTAGGGGGGGGGGGTCCCTAGGCAGACCCCGCCTGTTATGCACTAACGGAAGTGCAAACCCTTATGCAGTTAAGTGTTAAGATGTGCACCTTATAAAAGAATTACGTCATACCTCTGAATCTCTTGCATTGTAGATGACAATAAAGGACTGATCCCACCCATAGTCTCATAAATCGCTCAGGATGCTCTGCGTCATGCTATAA
>JAMKCH010003919.1:0-35650 GCA_023653785.1 Ophioderma brevispina
TTAGATAACGGTACATGTCTATGCCCTGTGTTTTGTAGATACAGGCCTATGCACTGTGTGTGTAAGAAACAAGTCTATCAAAAAGACCGAGAAGTACAACAGAAAGTCTTAAAATATAGCAATCTGAACCCAAATATCTTCTTACTATCTCATCATGGTCCCGCTGATGATAGCAACATGGTCCAACATAAAAATATTCCATGAGAAATATAAAATACCTAAAATACGTTGTAAAAACGCAGAGCGAAAAAAAGCTGCCGGCCCGGCGCTGCGCTCTCCGTATATATACCCCCGCCCGAAAGCCCCCCAAGATACACCACGTACTGATATCCAAAACATAGCGTGCTAATCGGCTTTATATGGATAAGACAGGCTTACATATGTAGTCAATCATCATTATCACCTTCTTCAGTGAAAGACTCTACGCTAAAAATCAAGCTATTGTGTACAAATGATCCACTACTTCAGTAGCAATCCAAATGAAGGGACCATCTGATATCAATGTCATATGCATACCTGTCCCCTGCTTGTCATAACTCTGGTGAGTAGACAGGGTTTTCCTCCGGGATTTAAACATTGCCGATTGTAATGAGCTTGGAGCCTCAAAGAAACCTCTAAAAGTAAGTCTAATTCCTGCTGGACTTGTATTGACACCTACGAACATATCAATCGCTCCTTGTGATTCTCCAAGATTGTGCTTGAGTTCATGAGACGATGGTATGCTCACTCAAAAGGTGTTTTTCTGTACCCGCAAAAGCCTGGTATAAGATATAACCCCAAATGCTGGTAGAATGAATATAGTTTAAACGTTCAAATGTCATTGTGATATACTACCTTTTGAACCATTAGAAGCTTGACATCATGTTATTCTTGGTAATTTCTTGTAATTTTTAACAGTGTAAGAAACTGATAAAGTAGCCCCAATAGTTAAAACTAGTATTTTCTAGATTCTATACTAGACCCAATCAACATGCAGCTGATAGACAATCACATCATCCCATTGTAAGGTTCTACATTTTGGCAGTGACGTACCCAGCTTTATCAGGGGGCCACATCTTTCAATGGGGAAAGCATCAGGGCGGATCCAGGATTTGTTTGCCAAAATTTTTCACAGTCCGGATCGAAATTCTGAAGGGGGTGCAACTTACTATAGGCGTCCACACTGCTTTTGGTCCTTTTGGAGATTGAGTGTAAGTTCCCCAAAATAATAAAACAAAGAAATTTTACAGTAATGTAAACCTTTAAAAACACAACGTTTTCATTTTTCAATATATTGATCTCATAGAAATCCAAATGTCAGTTGGAACCTTATAATCCTCAGCTCACGACATTCTTTTGTATATTATCCCATATAAAATACCATGTAGATATAAGGGTAATGGTAATTTTATAGTTCACTATTGCTATTGGTAGAACCTAGTGAAAGCAGATATAATCCCGTGGGAGCCATAGTCCGGGCCTCCAGAGACATAACGGAATAGCGTGAAACTACTGTTGCGTACAGAGTCAACTGAATCGATTGCCCTATGTTCACAGCATGTTCCCGGACTATGAGTACGCACTGACATTGTTACTTCTACACCGGCATTCGATTTAAAAGTACTCCTAAATCCATTCTTATCTAATAGGTTCTGGTTCTACATACCTTACTGTAATGTCATCCCCCCAATGCATTGCACATACCATTGTAAATTCAAATTCGCAGCTTATCATCAAAACAAGGATACCTTTTGAATATTTACACATCTCAAGAAACGTTGGGGTACATCCACCTATTCGTCCAAAATAAAATTACTTCAGTCACTGTTTTAATTTATGTACAAACTTCACAAAAAATAAAAGGTGAACATGGAAGAAATGAAGTCAATGTTTAAAATTCAACGACGTAGTCCTCCAACCATGTTAGCCAGATGAAGCAAAAAGTATAACGCTGATCCAGCTCCTTTTCAGATCTGACAGTTTTTGGCCCAGACTGATTGGCACCACAAACTGTGAAACTAAACACGTCAATTTTTGTATTCTTTCACGAGAAGACAATGCACAGATCTATAATACTTCAAACTACATTTAACATAGCTTGACACTGGTTGCTACATCCGAATTATTTGTCAACATTAAACTCATCCACAATGGGGCAGGCACTTTTATATAACTTTCCAAAGTAATAATTCTCTCACGCTTTGGAGGAATTGGCAATCTGGTTTTCAAAATTGAAGCCATTCACTTGAACCAAAACAACAATCGAAACACACAACAAAACTATCAACAAACAACAAACCATAACATGCACAGCGATCAGGGAAACCAGTTATTAGTCTTCAGCATCATGTGAAAAAGGGGCCCAGATTTTCTACCAACCAGGGCCCGAATAATAACATTTGCAATCATAGCTCTAAAATTGATCATTGGTTGTGTAGATCAAGAAAACACTGATGACCAAAACAAACTAAAAGTGAGGGCCATTGCATAACCCAGCATTTTGCAAAATGGCCGCCATTTTAAACGTCAGAGCACTACTATGGTGACTTAGTGTCGGTATGTAATTGTCCCTGGGTCAAGAGTTTCAATATACAATTGCCAGAATTGTCTGGAGTCATGAAATTTTATATCAAGGGCTATTTTTCAAGATGGCCGACATCTCGTCAAAGAAACCGTATATTCTTATTATATAACCTAGGAAGATGATTTTGGTGTCAAATGAGTGTTTTCTGGGTCAAGGAGTTCATAAGACATCTCAAAAATTGTAAGATGAATATAAAGGTGATTTTTTTTTTGCATTTGTCACTTTTTTTCCACGATAGCCCAATATTTTAAATACAAGTACCCAAGCGTGTTAACTTACTGCAATGTCAGGCTTAATGCGGAAAAGTGGTGAAAATATATTAACCAGATGCTTGATAATTAATACCCAACACAGAATCCTCAGAAACTCCTCCTTAGAACTTCCTACTACGCTTTATGCCCCCTATGAACGAAAACCCCAAAACATTGACTACCAATAGGTGTGCACGTGACCATGACCATTTAAATTGTCGAATTCGGCGGGCCATTTTACTCTTGACATATCTGAAAACAAACAAATAATGGTTTTTCTATTAAAAGAATACAGGCCTAAATATCAAAATTCCCACGCAATTCCAGATATATGTTTTGGGTGAATACACATAGAGTAGTGAAGGTGTCACATTTTGGGTGTCACATTGTAGGTCCCAATGAATAACATGACTCAAGACCTCCTCTGACAGTTTTTAGAATATTGCTGTAGAACTCCTTGACCTATAAAACATCCACTTTGTCACCAAAATCGTCATGCTAGGTGCTGTATCGCAGAGTATAAGGATTTTGCCTTTTTTTCTCTATTTGAACCATTTTGGGAAATAGTGACGTATGAAACTTCATTACTTTTATATTTACCTGACAGTTTTTAAATAGTTTTATTGAACTCCTTGACCCAGAAAAGTTTTAATTTGCACCACAATTCATAGTAATAGGCCTATAATAAGAAAGTGAAGGTTGTGCCAATTAAAAATGTCAGCCATCTTGGAAATATCGGCACATGCAACATTTTTATAGTTTTGGGAATAGTTTACTGAACTCCATTAACCCCAGAAAAATAGTTTTTACACCAAATGTCTTTAGGTTTTTGGCTTAGATGGCTACAATTGGAAAATGGCGTCGTATGCAAATTGCCACCACTTTACTTATGTCAGCCATGTTTTCATGAACTCCACATCCTACGGTCAATTTTAGTTATGATGACAAATGTTATTTATTTCGGCCCCGGTTAGCACTCTCCTAAAATGGGTGGTGCTGCAGCACTATATAGTATTAACATAATAATTCCATCGTTTTCAAAACTTGTCGGAAATCAGAACTGTGTGTGTAAACCTTTCGTGTGAAGAAGGTTAGTTAGACCCGGTTAGTTAGTTAATAAACATCGAATTTATCAAGAATCTCGTACTATCGCATAAGGTTTCCAAATGCTATGAATACGACCTACCACACCCACGTTCGTCAGAATAGTCCTCACATTGAGCATGCCCATCACACACTTGCTGCACAGGAAGGCAACTACTTTTGGAAAGACACAGAAATTCGTCTTTTTCACACGATTCTGTAACAAAAAGAACAGACAAATTTGTTGATATGAAAATATATTTTCGAGAAGGTCAGGATTTGAAACAACATGGCGTTTTCATGTATTCAAAATTAGAACAGAGTCGTGGCGCACTTTACGGTGAAATAATATCCTCAATCAGTTCTCTATACCCTATTTCAAATCATTTATAGGCTAGTCGCTAATGCTTGAGACTAAACGAGAACTCGAGCAAACCCCACCCAGGAGTACACTAGTCTTCGTCAAAATAACATCTTAAAGATAAACGATCTTGGATTACACAGTCGATGAACTCGACTGCGTCTTTCTTCTGTACGGTTTCTTTCTAACACAGTCGAGGAACTCGACTGTGTTTTGTTTCTGTACGGTTTCTTTCTTTCTTCTTTCTGTCAACATGCCAATATCTCAGACATGGAACATTCCATATTGACTAAAACTGGTCACAAGGACAAGTACATACACACAAACTTTTGACATGACCAGATTGGTGTCAAAGGTCACGATAGGGTCACAGGGGTCAACAATGTTAACCATGCAAAAAATCTAGAATTGGCCCAAATCTCAAAACTAATGCTGTCATCTTGTAGGACTTGATCAACACTACAAAAAAGTCAATTATGATTTTGTTACACTTCAATCACTACTACTTCTACAGATTCAATAGTATGATCACGTGACTCATGTATGTGATGTAGTTTTGACATCCCCTACAAAAGTTACTTAATGAAAGGTCATTTGGGGGTCACTAAGTTCAAATTCCTTTACTGTGTGTAAACTTTAAAACAAGGTCAAATAGAAAATCTTTTAGCCCATCCTGTAGGACTTGATGAGAGGTCTATGTTACATTTCAAATCACTACTACTTCTACAGATTGCATAGTATGACCACGTGACTCATGTATGTGATGTAGTTTTGACATCCCCTACAACAGTTACTTAATTAAATTTGCATCAATGGTCTGAGGTCAATTAGGTGAAATTCCTTTACTGTGTGTTAAATGTAAAACAAGGTCAAATAGAAAATCTTTTAGCCCATCCTGTAGGACTTGATGAGAGGTCATTAAAAGTCAATTATGACTCCATCACTTGACCCGTGGTTTAGGGGTCAAAGGTCAAAATGCATCAAATTACATTACACTTAAAACCACTACTCCTTCAAATTACATAGTGTGATTACGTGACTCATTTGCCAAAGTTACCAAAGGTCATTTGGGGTCAAAAGTTCATTTCTACAAAATGCTACTCCTCCTACAGAAAACATTGTATGAAGTAGCTTGAGATCCTTCACCAAAGTTGTGCTCGCTATGAGGTTAAAGATCATTAAGGGGTGACTTCCGGTCTGAATACTCTCGACTGTGTTCAGATCCGTCTACAGATCTACGGTATCAAAAATGTCCTTTAAACACAAAGGAATGAACCATGTGCTTAAAATGATCTTATTTGATTTTGTTGATCAAATATGATTGGTTCAGGAATTTTTCAATGTCCAGAATTCAAAACGCTGCAGTTCAACAAATACCCTTCAAAATGGTACCTTTAAAATGGTACCTTATCGCTATATTGGGATAATGCAATGTGTTTACCTACTTAGAGATCTTTCTAGAAAATCTACTATTATAAATAGCTTGGGATTTTCCCAGAGGATATTTCTTGTATTGTAGATGCCAGATTGCAACATAGGCAATTTCCAATTATATCATCATTGAGCTTTGCTATTGCATAATATAAGGTGAATTCCAGATGATGTCATGAGTGTGAGATTCAATTGGAAAATGTTAGACTATGTTTATGCATTATATTACTGTAATAGCCTATTTATAGATATTGGGGAAAGTACCTGTGAAATGTGATGCATACTTATGAATTTGGCCAGTTGTTTCGATCTGCAAGTTGGTAGGATTTATATATTAGACCACGTCAGTTAAAGTAAAGTTGTTGTCTGCTGTCGTCTTTTTAATTAAAGATCTTCAGTTTTGGGATCTAAAAGAATCTCCTTTTGTGGTCCTAAAAGTGGACTTTTGCGACAGAGGAACTTTGTGGACATATTTGATATCCCGGACTGTTTTGCTGTTAATGTTTTGTGTCGTCAAAGGGCCTATAGAACGAAAAAGAAGTGCTGAAAGTTATATTATAAAATTCCAGATCATTTGTCTGCAAGGCTCATTTGTTTGTGTTTAAAGGGTATTTCTGACCTTGGTATTAATGTGATGCCGTAACAATAGGGCCGTTGACGAATTCTGCAATATAACATCCCGGTATACAGAAATTAACTCCGCCACTCTGTCTGTCGCAAATGTCCACATTTAGGATAACAAAATGGAATACTTTTGATTCCCAAAGTATTGAAACAGACGGTAGCTTTTACTAGATGTGGTAGCAAAATAACAATAAATCCTGGCAATAATCCTGCTAACATCTACCCACTCAGCAGATCAATATTGCTGGCAAGACTCTAGTAAGCAGAGCTTTTTTTTTTATTTTACAGCCACTTTTTCTAAAATTGTATTTGCATACCTCGAAAATCCCTAGCTATTTATAGCAGAAATCTCTAAGCATCCAGCACGACAGCTTTTTCGCAATATAACAATTGGCTCGGTTAGAATGAGGGTTGAAAACCTCACCAATTATTGAAATGTCTAAAACTCTCCAATCCAAATGTCGCATTTGTTTGACACATTCAAAGCATATTACCTACACACCACATACATACTTCTGAACCAAACAGAAGCTTAAGATCAGGCAGCAACCAACTAGAAATACTACAGAAAATCATATTCCGGACTTTATCGAGAAAATCGTACACCACATAACATAATTCCGTGGAAAACCCCTCGATCTAGATATTACTGAAATACCTATACAACTTTCCGGCCCTAATATGTTTTCCTCTAAATTTCCCCTTTACCATATTGTTATCGCAAATTATACCTATGCTAGGACGCTCCTTTATTAGAAGAATGTATCCGTTTCCGGTATACACAGGACTAGGATTGCCGCCACGGAACATAATCCACATCTTGTTGTGTTCCGTCACGTATTCTTGTCCGGACGGAGCGGATACCTTTATTTGAGTTATCTCAGATTCTTTTCTCCCTGTATTGTGTCCATTGCCCACGATTAATGAGCTGAAAACCGAAATTTGAATGAACTTGATTTCCAAAGCCACTCTAGTTCCAATCTCACTGGTTACAAAATAGACGCAAGTGGAAGAAGTTGGCGGTTCATCCGGGTATCGTGGTGATGTCAGAACAAAACTTGTCTCATTTTTAATGCTGATGAAATTTGGTCCACATTCGTCAACTGCAGAAAGACAAAATACAATTATTTTTAATAGAGTGGAGCTTTGCTAAGAGAACGATTTACCTGACAGGTCCTTAGTTCGATCCAAGTGGTACCCCTGAGGTTATTTGAGTTTGGGTTTCTATTCATTTTTGTGTTCGATATTGGTTCGCTTATTTATCTGTTTATATTTCTTATGGCGTTTACAGGTAGGTGTACTTTACTTTGTTACGTCTGTTGAAAAAATCAATTGTGTTGTCGTATTTCTGGATAGGTATTTGCGATGTGAGTGTTGTAATACCGAATAAAGGGGTCGTAATTGTACATTTATAGTGGTCATATTTAAGATATTTATTTATTTATTTATTAGATCTTCTTTTGCCTGGGGAAACCCCATCAGTGTAATCACTGTTTTTCAGGGGTGCCCAGGGGTCAAACATAATACAACAAAATTGGAATACAATACAATAAGTTATAACCAAGAAATACAGAAATTACTAAAAAGTATTAAAATACAATAATAAGAACATAATTTTACATAGTAAAAGTTTAACAGCCCAGCTGATATAATATAAAACATTGTATTGCACAGTAAAATGTTGAGGTGTCATACAGATACCTTAAGATACCATAAACAAAACAACCAAAAAACAAGAACCAAACAATTGAAAAATCAACCACAAACACACAACCCACACACCCACACACACACTCACACAAACACACTACAACACACATACAATAATACACACACATGTACATACATACATACACCCATACATACACCCATACATACACCCATACATACACAACACCCATTCAAGTATACATACACAAATATACACACACACACACACACACACAAGTAATGTAAGACATACTAATTACAGAGCCATACAATAAAATTACTGGGAAATGAGATATTTAAAAGTAGCAAGTCTTGACGGGAGGGTTGCTTAGCGGCTAAAGGAAGGTTATTAAAAGAGTTAACCCCCTGGAGGTAAATTTCCTTTTATCTGAGACATTTTTACATGGGGTTGGAACAAGATTACCATGAGAACCAGCTCTAGTCCTGTGGTTATGGCTTTCAGAAACTGGTATGAAAATATTGCAGAGGTTTTGTGGGAGCATGCATGCCAGACTCTTGTAAACCATGATATTAAGATGGTATAAACGGCGCTCGTTGAGATTCTGCCAACCAAGTATATTCAGAAGGATGTTTGTTGGGTATCTACTTGGAAGGCCTAGTATAATTTTCCCTGCTGTGTTTTGAAATTTATCCAGTTTAGACAGGTATGTCTTGCATACATTCCCCCACACAACATCACAATAGTCAAAGTGAGGCACAATTAAAGATTATACACCAGATTAAGAGTTTTTTAGGAAGAATATTTCTTAGCCGCCTTAGTAAGCCAATACGTTTGTTGATTTTACAAACGAGTATTGGGACGCCATGTAAGTGAAGGATCTAACCAAATACCGAGGTATTTGAAACAATCAACATTTTCAACCCGGTCATCCCTAATATAGACGCCAAGCCCCTGATCAAGACGACTAAGTTTTTGTTGCGTGGCAAATAGCATAGATTTTGTTTTTTTAACATTGAGGGTTAAGTAATTGTTTTGCAACCATCTTGAGAAATGAGCAAGTTCTCTGTGAGAGTACAATTTACGACCTCAAGTGATTTACTTTCACAAAAATTGATGTGTCATCTGCATAAAGGTACACTTTGGAGTCAGTACTCTTTAAATTGGCAGACAAATCATTGATATATATAGTGAAGAGCAAGGGGCCAAGAATTGACCCTTGCGGGACACCAAAGTTAACAGCAGCCTTGTTGAAATAGTTCTCCCCTACTTTTGTAGCCTGATTACGTTCATTTAAATAAGACCTGAACCAGTCTAGTTCCCGACCCTGCACTCCAATGCTCTGTAGCTTCTTAATGAGCACTTTATGATGGACCGTATCAAAGGCCTTCTTTAGGTCGAGAAAAACTGCACCCGTAAGAAGACCAGTGCTCATGTTGTTAAGTAAATAGTCTGTAACGTTAAGAAGACTGCTTTGAGTGGAGTGCATAGGCCTGAAACCAAACTGGTTAGGAGACAGTGTGTTATTATGATCAATAAACCTGTAAAGCTGAGTATGAACTATTTTTTCAAATAATTTCATACACACCGGGATGACAGATATGGGTCTGTAATTACTAGTGTCCAGAGCATCCCCTTCCTTGAAGATCGGTGATACTCTACTTAATTTCCAGGCAGAGGGAACAAGGCCAGTTTCCAGGCTGAGGTTCATGATGTATGCAAGAGGTTTGGACACATATTTATGGCCAATCTTAAGAAGCTTGGGGCTGATGTTATCAAGACCGGTTGCTTTCCTACTATCAAGATTCTTAAGGAGATGATCAATTTCATCCTCAGTTATTCGAGTGAATTGAAACTGACTGGTGACTGGCAATGTTTCCCTGCTTAAACGATCTTCATAGGTTTGATCGGCATCAATGGCATTGGAAAGATTTTTACCTATATTAGAAAAGAAACTATTAAATTGATTGGCAATACTAACACCATCATTTACACCTTTGTCATCGACACGGATACTAGAGATAGGTTCATGTTGAGAGTGTGGAATAACTGTTTTGAGTGTATTCCACAGTTTATGAGAATCTGTACCTACCAGCCTCATTAATTGAGGTTTCGAAAAACTCCCTCTTCAGCTTAGAGGCTAAGTTATTGGTCCTGTTCCTGATAGTTCCATAAGCATCCCAGTCATTCTCAGAACCAGTTTTTGAGCCTTAGATTTAATATTAGCCAATTCTTGTCTGAGATTAAGGTAATCATCACTAAACCACGGAGCGGATTATTAGGGATTTTCATTTCCTTAATGGGTGCATGACTATCACAAACAGGAACAAAAAGGCCCTCCAAAGATACCCATGCAAGATCAGGACCATCAGACACCTCAACGGTACTCCATGGGACTTTTTCAAGACCGTTGTTAAAAGCATTGACATCAAAATGACGATAGGATCTGGCCTTAAATTTGCGTGAGGGGCCTTTAACACTGTGATCACTGAATGGAAAAGTGAAAACACCATTCTATCTAATCTATCTATATCAAATACTCAGTAAGGTTGCATAAAGCAATATCAACACTGAGGTGACTAATGGCCCCAATTGAAAAACATGGGAGCAAGAGTAAATAATTAGTGAATGCAATTTTTAAAGATTTCCAGTGATGTGGTGAATATGGTGATGGAGGAAGTGAGTTCCACTCTTTGATTGTACGAGGAAAAAAGCTGAGACTTGTAGCCATTGAGTGTGTGGTACTATGGCAAACCTTTGGGGGTGATATTGTCGGGTTCGAACTGTCTGTCTGTGGATATATTCAGGAACGGGAATGGCAAAACATGATCATTTTGAATCTTATACATAATTGACAACCGGTTTTGCTTTCTTCTCTGCTCTCCAGGAGGGCCAATTTAGATCTTTGAGGATTGTGTGTTACAGTGCCATCATTTCTCTGTATTACGACATACACAAATCGAGCTGCTCTGCGCTGTATGGCCTCTATACGCTGGATGTCCCCCACGTTATGGGGATCCCACACAGCGCAGGCAAACTCAAGGTGAGGTGCTAACCATGCAAAGTACATTTGTTCTTTTACGTACTTTGGACACCTTCCAAGATTCATGCGGAGAAACCAAAGAGCATTATTAGCTTTTGCAACAGTACGATCTATTTTTGATGTACAATTCGGACACGAGGTCCAGCTATGATCAATGCTGATTTGAAAAGTGAAGTAACACGGGTTGAGCTGGTAATAATTTGAGTCAGGTGATGAGTGTACATAATGATTGAAGCCTTTTCCATTCCCAATCATTCGGTTTTAAAGCATTGTAGTTGAAATCACCTAAACAAAGAATTTTCTGGGAGATCCTCTCCGAACTTCCTCACCTTACAGTTTTTTCAGCCGCAAATATCAGCTTCAAACATTGTGGTATACTCTTGATATTCCTCAGCACATTCCTTGGAAGGCTGGTAAATATTTCTGTCTTTTTTTTTTTTTTTTTTTTAAGAATTTATTAAAGCCTCTGGGTATGATTCTCCGTGCAGTCTTGTTTCACTAGTTGGGCAAAAGACTGGCAAATTTGTCCCGAGTTTATGGGGTTTTGGAGCAATCCTTTTCACGTTCTGATCCAGATCACCAGTGAATCCTTGCCAGTCTGCTTTCCTGTAGTTAAGCGACGCTTACAATGCACTTTGTTTAGTCTTACGGCAGCGTTGACTTTGGATACCGATTGGTCAGTGTTGAGTTATTGGAACAGGGTCCAGAACAATCTTGCTACCCAAGTTAGAGATGTTTTTGCTAATCAAGAGCTAGATCAGGGTTTTAACCTCTCTTCCAACGGGCACTATGAACTGATGGCGCGCTAGAGTCGTGAAGGAGATGTTGACTGTCTATCCCTTCTTCGACGCTTGTCCGTCTTTGTTTATTTCATTGTAGCCCCATGGGTTACTATGTGGCGGTTGAATGCCCATGAAGAAGTGAGGTTTGGTGGACTTCCCAGGTTGAGTTGAGGGTGCTCGAAGTCTAGTGATGGAGGTTTGTAGACAATGTAACGATGAACAGAGCTAAGCTCAATGGTGAGACTTCGATGTTGTGATCCATCATACATTGAGGTTGCTCCTACTTCGGTGGCCTGTTCTCACAATATACACTTCCGTATTGTCCGATGTTGTCCTCTCGGTCGCAAAGGACCATATCCTGGTAGGGTTGCGGTGTTATCGATTCCTCTGTGGGTTTTCATCAGTGAGTACTAAGTCTAGTTCCTCACAATATCACTGCAAGCCTAGGGCCATACACAATACCAGTGAGGACCGGCCGGGTGTGAGGTAGTGTTAGCTTTAGCCGATGTTTCAATGACCTATTACCAGGCATGACTGAGTCAAAGAGTAAAATTAGTCCTCACCCTATTGTGGACGTAAAGCACAACACCACCATATCTATCCGCGCGGTCATTACGGTATAACATATAATTTGGAATATTAATTCGAGTTTTCACTACCTTCGTGTACCATGTTCAGTTATACCTAGTATTGCACAGGTTGTTTTTCTAAAACCAGTAATATAATTTCATCCATTTTCCCCAGAGTGTGTATTTTAAGTTCAAAATGTTTATTCCTTTAGTTGTTTGAACTGTCTATAATTTGGCTGAAGTCATCAGGATAATTTCTGAAGTTGGACAGGACGTTCCTCTATGTAGCGTGGTACAATTCATGGAGTTAACCCAACAGAACAGTCCATTTTTGGATTTTTTAATCAATAAATTTATATCGGCAGGCGATAGTCTTCCACAGTGAAAGCGTGGCATTGTTTTTCTACACATTTCACAAATGTACGCCGGTGGTATTTTTGCTACCGACGTCACAAACACCACATGGGTTTGAAACATGACCTGGGTTTTCTTGTACAATCATTGCGGAGTATGAACAGTCTCTGGAAATTTTCTGAGTCTAAAGAATTGGCATAAAATGGCACTGGCTGCTTAAAGAAACCTTTTTGACAGGATCGATAAATTATAAAACTTCACACATCGCTCTCATCAGATATCCAAGCACTGTGGCACTATCACATCAGTACCCTAAGAACGCACGTTTGGTCGTCTGGCCACGAATATTCAAATCTATTTTTATTTAAAACCATAAAAAAAATAAAACTGATTTTAAATAATTATTATGAACATGGTCTTCAACCTCGACCAACTACTGCTGATCGCAATTTATTTATTTATAAAGTTAACAGGTTAAAGTGATTGTCCCCTAATAACCATTTTAGTGAATACACTGACTTTCATTCATCAAAACGCTTAATTTGATATGCCCAAATTAAGCACGCGTCTCCTTTTCACAACATCTTATCATTAATAATTGTCACAGTATTCAATTGTGTTAGTTTAACTACAGATGCCACTGAATAGATAATTGGAGCATTTAGTAACTAACGCAAAGATGACTCTTGGAATCCCCCATGACTCGACTGACCCACTAAAAACATCCCTGTCCCGACACTTAGTAGATGCTGTTTTTTTAATTTTGCTTTTTGTTCTCGGTGGTCACAAACACCAAAAGACTGGCATGATGAAAAAATGCCACGGGAATCCCTTTGATTTGTCAAAAACAAATTTTGAATCCCACATTCATTTCGAATTTTTTTTTTTTTTTAAATTGTCAAGGCAGGGGCGTGGATAATTTTCTACTAATTAACCCAAAACGAAACATCCCAGACAGTATAAACATACGACTCCGATATCCATCCATTGAGTTTTGTAAGAAAGCACCCTCCTGCCAAGAACGTATAAAATAAAACGACCACCGACTAATATACAATCGCACTACCCCAGTACACCAACCAGAACAGAAAGTGAAAGAGACACGGCAACACACGTGTCATACCCACCGTACAATTAAGTGTAACCACGAATGCCGGAAGAAGTTTCTGATCTGACTTTGCTTGATAAATGCTTTCACACTGGACACCAACTCCAAAAATATTGCATCGCAACACCATCAATGATTAGCCCTAATCGCATCCGTGAATTTTCACTCATTGAGTGAAAGTTACCGGATATAGTCCGATAAGCTGAATTTCAGGATTAGCAAAAAACATCCTATTTTGATTTGATAGGATGCACAAAGTTAAAGCCTTCAATTTGTTGCACACTCTATGGAAATTAAGGGTCAAAGGTTTGGTGCGAGTGAGTAAGAGAGCCATGACGTTTCACCCAATAAAGTCGCTACAATCTTTGAAACTTGGATGGTCTATGTATGACCTCAAGCCATAATACCCTAATAAATGTTACGACTGTAAAATATATTTAGTAGTCCCATGACGCCATGCTCTAGCTCAGAATCTTTATTTTTATGCCTATACCTCCAGGTCATCGAGGTATCATCACATCCATCCATCCATCACAAACAGACCGTACTGGAGATACACTGTATCCAGATTGCAAGGTACTTCTGTCGAGTTTCATTTCATGTAATCTAAAGTAAGAAGGCAAAATATTTAGTTCGCACGGTTTTCCTCCCTCTCTTTCTCTCTCTCCTCTCTCTCTCTCTCTCTCTCGTCTCTCTCTCTCCCCTCTCTCTTTCTTTCTCTATTATTACTACGTTGTTCTCGCGTTACTCTGCCATTGTGCATATATGGAAGGGTTTTATTACGCCTGGGGAATGGAGGATTTGAGGGACGAAACCCGAAAATTGTTGTAAAGAGGAGGGGGAACGTGAAAATTTTTTTTTTTTTTGCATCAACGAGAGAGAGGGGCACATGAACTGTTAAATGGGGAAATCAGCATTATCAAGGGGGAGTGTGAATTTTTGAACGGAAGCAGGGGGGAACGCCGAAAATGTTTTGACAAAAAAAAGGTGAAAAGCCTCCACCCCCCCCCCGGCACAAATAAATGACCGCTCCCTGATTTGCCTACCTGAGTTTTGTATTGGCGACATAACAACAGCAATGCGATTCCGTTGATCCCGGGGTTACGAAATGATACAAAAACCACCTTTTGGTCGGCTCGAGCTCATAGATAACAAAGAAACGGCGCATCTATTCTACCCAACAAGTACTTACTTTGGCAGGTTCATTGTTCATAGTAACGTAATTAATAGCGCCAGCAAAGTCTACAGTCACGGGTCGCAGATTGATTTATTTTTTTCGAGAGACAGATGATATAACCCAAAAACACATCAGCTCCACGTTTGCTTTTAAACCACCAAAGAGTAGTCTTTTACTAAGTGCAAATTCTTGAACTGGCCTGGAAGACGACAACGTAATATCGGCATCCCCGCACGGTGCTGTAAGAAGGAAAAAAAAAGGAATGAGAATGTTTCCAGTGCTCTGGCAGTTGTGTTATTGGTTTCACTAGAAACATGATAATTGAATGACAAATCATACTGTAGTACAAAAAATGAGAGTACGACAGCTGAGGAATTGCTTTAAAATAATTTAATTTATATACTGCCATAAACGAGTTGTAGGGGGATACAGCGAGTGAGACACAAGAGGAGTTGATCACCCCTATAGTATAGCAACAAGCAAATTTGTAGGATTAGACCAGAATAGACCTTTATTTTATACCAAAAAATATATCATTTTGAATGAGCTTTAGAAAGTTAGACGTTGGTAACTCACTTCTGAGGACGTATTACAAAAAATAGTGGTCTGGTAAAAGTTCTTTTCCACTTTGAAAATGATTCCCAGGAATGGTATCAACTTTATTTGTCTCAATTTTGACGAACATCTTACACATTTTACTTCTTATACCGGTGTAAAGAAACTGAGTGACACCCATGAGAGAGCGTCCTAGCTACCATAGCAAAATGTACGGAGTCAACTGTGACCTTGTAGACGAGGCCACTTGGGTACAGTGCTGAAACCCAAATGGATGCATTACAGCATCAGTGGATAACCACAATAGACAGGGGTGATAGGTGACCACTCAGTAACACGGACACTGTCTAATATGACACAGGTGATTGGGTGTCCTACCTTTTGTGTTCTCCATTGTTACTGCATCATTTAATTCAGCATATATCTGTAGCCTCGTCTACAAGTCCCCAGTGATGATTTATGTGCATGGTAGCTAGGACAGGCGGGTGACACTGGGTACAAAACCATAGACGATTTCGATATCGATAGTGATGGAGGGCCAACAGTTCGATAAGCGTCCTAATTAGCTAATAATGACGTAGGATGAACGTACACACAGTTACGGCGCCACGTACGCGCCGATCGAGAAGATTTATTTAGGAATTTAGTTAGGATCCCTGCTAGGACGCCCTCACATGGGGAACTCTCAGTTTTATTACACGGTAGTGTGAATGAACCATTAATATTTACCGCATTAACTCTTTCGAGAAATCATTACATCGGCCTAGCCCGGCTGGACAGACTTCTGACGAATCAAAACAAACTTCGTCGTTTAAGGCGAACATGTGTCACTCAATACCTTAACAATTAATATAACCAAATAAGTGTTAGTATTAACCCACTAATTGCTGCGTTCAGTTAAAGTTTTCGAAACGATGGACCCTGTTTATCAAACTAATACTAGGTCATTCCATGTTGAGCAATTTAATATTGATGAAACCTGTATCAGGGGAACGGAATCTATAACGTGAACTTGAAAGGGTTGAAAAGGGTTAATTTATTAAATTAAATGGTATCTTAAAATGAAATTGGTCTATTTTGTTCGTAAAAGATAAGCAATGAAGTTCGTCACGACCATGCACTAATTTTAATGATAAAAATACGAATTGACGGGGAGCCTATATCACAGATTGTGAGGAAAATGAATAGGATTTGGTATTCGCATAGGCCATAGGCCACCGTGGTAATTTAATGTTCGGATCTGAACATTTAAAACATTTCAATAGTCCATGAAAAAAACCATTAAAAATGTATAAATTGACATCCAAAGGTTATAGGATTATCAAAACTGCAAGGGCAAAAAGTATGATAAATAATCACCTCCACCTTTTTTCACTAGTAGACTTAAACTTTGAAACGGTCTTGTGTGATAATGTGTGTCCAAACTGTAAAAACCAAGTCATAATTTTAGCAGATATTGTCAATTGAAAGTCTCAACAATAAAAGCGAACCAGGAATGTCTCTTGTATGGGGGGAAGTGATAAACAAATTTTTCCCTTACACTGGTCTTGTGTTAGTTTAGAATCTAGCCGGAAATTAGCGAGTTTTAAACCGTCAAAATTTCGGTATTAAATAAATTTACGGTATAGACCGTAACTCAGCACTTTGAAGGAAATATTAAAAGAAATTTCTTTAATTCTGATGTTATAATAAAAAATTGTTCTTTGTTTATATATGTTTGCCTACAGTACCATCTATGAGCTTTATGAGATGTGTACATTTTGAGTAATGAATAGATTGCTTTAGTTAGATAGAAAATATTAAAACATTCTCAAAAGCAGTATTAAGCAGAATTAAAGAAATTCTTTAATATTTCTTTCAGTGCTGAGTTACGTCTTTCTGATTGTCAACCCTCGAAATACAGTATGATACACCGCTTACCACAACCCATTTCGTCAGATCTGTCGTTACATTGAGGGAATCCATCACATCGCACGGATGAATTCAAACATTGCAAACCATTGAGACATTGGAATTCTTTTGGCATACAAGCTTAAAGAAACCAGAAAAAAATAGTTATGTTAATTTAAATACGAAAACATACGAAAACTTTAAGGTGATATATAGGGAAATTAATTACCAATTGGGTGCAACGAACCGGGAAATTGGTGATATGTGATGTCAGCTCGTGATTTGTTTGTGTTTATTTTTTTTTTTATTTGTTGGAAGGCGAAACCCAGATTGTTGTGTTATCTCGCAAACCTCCCTATTATGGAATCGATAATCTCCTCTAGTTACGGTCAACTGCCTGACAAACGTACTAGGACATCACACGGATGTAAAAATTGTGCACTTGAGGTATACACTGAATGGGACCAGAAAGAAAGTCCTTTCACCATAATTCATGTTTAAAATTTGTAATGTCGATCGTAAAATAATAAAATGTCGTTCGATTTCTTTCCCTGAATATTCAGTGACCAGTGCATGTACTTCATACTTCATTTACTTCATTGAAAATAAAACGAAGATGGATAAAAGTCATGATGTTGCAGTTGTTTGGCAAGCTGTAACCTAACATATTTGTGTAGAACTAAACTGTAACAAGCCGTAACTTATTGCTGAACCTCGTTTCTATTCGATTCACCACGTTTTTAGCAGCCGTAATTATATAAATCCCTAATAGCCATTTATATCCCACTTTTCAAAAATCACGGAGCGGACCCTTTGCCTTGTGTTTAGGGTGAATTGCTCCTAGACAAACCTGTAACAAGCCGTAACTTATTGCTGAACCTCGTTTCTATTCGATCCACCACGATTTTAGCGACCTGTATTCCTTAAATCCCTAAAATGCAAATTTTAAAAAGCCAAAACAATGTTAATATTCTTTAAAAAGTTTTGAAATTGAAATTGCTCTAGGGACCTAATAAGACAAAATGCGCCACCTCCTTTTTTGCGGTGATCGTCAGGTTGGTAGTACTTTCCCCTCTTGGGACCCACGTACGAAGGGAATGCAAGGACTGCAATGGGGTGTTACCTGTGCATTGCCACAGCTGTTTGACCCCATGCAATTGTCTCTTTTATTTTAGAGCAGTTTTTAAGCAATGGCGACACAATTTTGACAACTGATGCAAGAGCTAATTACCTCTGAAAAATCAGAAACATTCCAGGCGGGAATCTTGCATTATAGGCCTAACAAAGGTCATGATTTGTATGTTATAGCGCCTCTCTATTGCTTATTCCCCATAGAAAGACGTGTAAAACTAGATTTTTATGAAAAAAAACCATATTGCCCGCAAGAATTTCATCAAAGTTGCACAGAATGAGACTTAGTGAGAAATAAAATAGTCCAAAAGTAGTTGTCAAAAGTGTGTCGCCGTTATATTTTTCGTTTCTTCTTGTTTTATCATAATAAATGAGACATTCAAACAGCTGTGTGCTGAGATTACATTAAAAAACATGTTTTTTTTAAATAATCTCATCCATAATCGGCACCACTTTAAGTTAATGATGACAAATAAATAAATCTTGAGCTTAGTGTGTGTTCAGTTACCTTGTGACCGTATTTTTCAATCATTCTTTGAAAAGGAAGAAAAACGAAAAAAGAAAGAAAAACGACCAAGGCAACGACAGAAAAGTTGCTAGGCAAGCTTTTGCCCTCAAACTTTGTGTCAACGACCTATAATAATTAACGAAATTTATTTGCGTAGAGGCAGGTATTTTGGTGCTTTGCGTCATGATCCAAACTACTCAACCTGAATCTTTTGAAGTGAAACACCTGGCTCTTTTCAACTGCGAGACAATATAAACAATGGCCCTGCACTCCCCACTAAAAGGAATCTGGAAGTGGTTTTTCTCCTTCTGCATACCCCGGGAACCGATTGTTGAATGGCTTTAGCTCCTAGGGTCTGCTGAAGTCTTATCATTGTGCATAGCCGAGTTTTTCCTAATAAACGCCCCTGCTCTAATCCGCCCCCACGATTTTTGGATAAAACAGTTCAAGAAAATTAGTTACGGTGGCTTTAAGTCAGGAATTCAAATGCTGTTTTTTGCCGTCTCTTCTTAATTCTTGTACCAACATATATAAAGTATACTTTAGAAGGAAGTGACTCCAAGGAATCCAAATATATAATAGTTTTTCCCCAAAATACGTATTTTTTTGCGAAATCATAAAACATGGGTGATTTCACTCATTTTTTTTTGGGTTTCCCTATACAAAATATAGAAATGTTATAAAAATGTCCTTGTTTCGTTTTTGTATGTCCAGAATCCTAGTTCTAGGGTCGTTATTTTCCCCTTTTTCAAATTCTTCACTATTTATCAAATTATTTTGGCCAAAAAGGCCAATGACTCGCTTTGTTGCAATTTGGAACAACGCCAAGATTGTTCAAAGGTTTGACTAAATCAACGATTTTTAAACCAAAAATGAAAACTACAAAAGACCGACCTAGATTATGATATGCTCTATACGATCATTTCATTTCCTTACCTGATTGCTGATATGGATTTCGAGTAACATTGGAACCGAAAACTCACGAATTATCGCCGAAAGTAAACAAGAGAAAATCGTCCATTTTGTCCAAATATTGTCCCGTGTCGCTACAATAGACACTTATTGCCAAAACACAAGCGTTTCATCTATTATTCTTCACACTGCTCTGCACCAGGTCAATTAACATCATCTGGATACTTATGACAAAATTCAACAATTTATGAGGCTCAAATCGGGAAATTAAATTCCATTTTTTTTGCCAAAGCATCTCCACGTGGCAACCATTTTACAATTGCATACAAGTTCCCAGGACAATGCTCATATCGAATCGATGCATCAATGCGTTTCTTATGCGCTCATTACATCGCGGGCGCCGAATAGCACAGACGAGTATTGCGTAGTACGCGATTACCCGCCACTTTTGCAGTTCAGGCCGCATGTATTGGTTTTTTGGTCAAAAATCGTAACATAGTAAAGTAAAAGAACAAAATACTCAGGAAAAAATCAATAATATAGCTTTCTGTTAACATATATGGAAAGAAAACATTTAATGCCATTAAACATGAAAAAACTAAAATTGGCCATTTGACTAATTTCCTGACGTACATGCCCCTTAAGCTTACCTAAATCACATGATTGAATGGCCGGACTGTCTAATCCGTATCATAGTCCGTTTTGCACAGTTGTAATAGTTTTACTTAGTATTGGCTTTGACCTCGGGATGTGCGAAAACAGCGTCCCCTGCCTCGTGTTCGTTTGTATTATTGGTAATCAGCGAAAATAAGTGTGTGTAAGGTGGATTTTTGCGGGATTTTCGACTTCCATTTTTGATTTATAAACGCCCTCCCTTTGAAAAATGCACCGCCCCAGGGCGTTTATTAGGAACATACGGGTAACCTTTTTCAGTACTAAAAATCATGCATTATATTTTCTACGGTGTGACGTTGCCCCCCATGTTTTATTTTATTAGTTATGTATGTCTATTGGTATCAGTAGCATTCTCATCTATTTCACTTATTTTTCTTTTTCAAACGATTCCAAATGAACCCCAAACGACCAGAAGTATACAAACTCGTGCTTCCTCGCTGTTATGACGTTCGCAACACTTTGTCACACGCAAATGGACAATGATCGACGCGTAAGGGACAATTATAATCATTATCATGCTTTGAGGCGTCCGATACGCGATAATATCGGATCCTACGCATAATAATGATAAAATTGGATGATTTGCGCCCAATATTTATTGGTCTTGCTATGAGTTTTAAAATATTTTTGCAACTCACAGCTCGACTAATAAATTTGGGCTGAATCAATCCAATTTTATTACATTTTTGATCGGTAGTATTCAATAAAAAGCATGAGGTGTTATGTCAGCAAAAGTATAACGGGATCGGTCAGGTTGTAAAACATTAATCGAATATAAAGTGTAAAAATATTAAAAGAAAAAAATACTTGTGTTTTTGTTTGTCCATTGTCCTCTATCCGAGTGAAAATTCTCTCAAAAACAGTGAAAAGCTTGCAAACCAAATTCACTCCAAAAAGAGTGAATTTTCACTCGTTTGAGGGGCTAAACGAAGGAAAACTCGAAAATGAGTGGAAATCAACTATTTTTGAAGTGCTTTAGTGGAAATTCGCTCTTTCACAACCTTTCGAGTAGTGATATTTTCACTCGTTTGCATTTAGAGAGTAGGGTGACAGATGGCCTCTAACATAAAAAAATATGGAATAAGCTTCAGTAGTATATTTGGGTATAATGCGTTAAGAAAAAGTTTAATCTTGAAGACTAGAAGATTGTGGACACACACACACACACCACACCACACATATATTATGGACCAAAAAAATCTTACAACATGGACCATATTTAAATTTGTGGGTTTTGAAGCTATATATATTACCGTTTTCAAGCTGTACAATAGCCTTAAATAGTAACACCAATATCTAAACATTAACCTTTAAAAGTTATGTCTATAGACTCACTCTTATGCATCCTCTGAGGCATTCTGAGTTAATTCGTTTTACTTCCAGAACAATACATGTATAACAACATATTATATAGGTTGCAGGATATTAGTAACCGAAACAATGAAGAACTCTTTCATACCTTTGGTGTTGTATTGCCGAGCTTCTGCTGAAAATCCACTTGGTAGAGGAGGTGAAAATGCAGCACCAGTTGAAAATATGAGATACATGGCGTTTCTTGTAGATGTGATTTCAGATGGCATCATAGGGTCAGTCCTAATGAGGATGACAGTTGATTCGTCTGCCAAATCTTCTCCTTCGCCAACAACAAACTTATCTCCTGGCCAAAGTTGTAGGTCAAGACTAAGTAGACGAATTCTATATGTCTCTTGTGCATAAATGTGCCAGATACAAGTTACGAAGGACATATGTCTTTCAGGAAATCCAGGAAAGAGTATGGAAGCTGTTGTGTTTTCGGAAAGGGTGATTATTGGATCTCCACAGGGAGCTGAAAAGTGAAAGGAGACATTATTGCAGGTTGTTTTGTGAATAGAAGTTTGGTATTTTTTCCTTCTCTCTTGACTTCCTTTTCAATCTCTCTAGATGATATCTTACCGAAAATATTTTAAAATGTAATTTTAAACATCGTCGCTGGGTAGGAAAAACCTTATATGTAACTTGAAAGGTCAAACGCAAAACCTCAATTGGTCACTTATTCCCAAATTTAAGGTTGATCACAGCGAATCAAACAGTAGTCCATTTCAAAATGATTTCGCCTCTTCATCATTAAAACTACAAAAAGACTTCTCAATCGTTCATTTTTGTGTCTCCTGTTAATTTGAACATGAATTGACTATACTAAATATGACGTTTTGTTATTGGACCTTTTTGCTTTGAGGTTTTGGTTTTGGAGGTTAAATGCACATAGGAGGTTTTTCCTGCCCAGCGACGACATGCTTTATTTTGATTGTGGTACACATTAGGAAATACTGCAGTGATGATCGATTGGTTTGTTTTGTTGGGTAGAAACCATTCCGCTTTATCTTCGTTTTTGATAGCTCATGAAATTCAACTATCAGTGATAGATCAATACAGTGTGATTCAAACGCAACACTTGACAAGAGCCACTATATTTAACAAAATACAGAGTGGTCCAAAAAAAGGTTTACACAATTTTGTCTGCAAATTTCTCAAAAGGTAAAAATAATTTGAGATAGAGTGCCATAGACTTACGTGTGTGCAAAGTGGTTTTTAACTTTTTTCCTCTATATGGCGGTCATTTTGTCATTTCAGCTTTGTTTTCAACAGCATTTTCACCAGGTTCCAACAGGTTATGGTAATAAATAAATGTCCTCAAACAATTTTGATATGTCTACTCACCTTTGAGAAATTTGCAGAAAAAGTGTAAACTTTTTGGACCACACTGTAAGATTTTTTGTAACCTTCTAATGGTTAACTGTTAGTTAACTCCTAACGTTCTTCCTTTGTATTGCGCTTTATTCCGTTCAGTGTAAAAAGAGGATATGAATATTAATTAATGCAAAATATATGCAAATTTTGAGATTTTGTACGACGAACGGTCTGTAATATAATTTTGTTATAGACAGCCCGACGTACAACTCTCATGAGTTTTATTATTATTATTATTAGTAGTAGTAGTAGTAGTAGTAGTAGTAGTAGTAGTAGTAGTAGTAGTAGTAGTAGTAGTAGTAGTAGTAGTAGTAGTAGTAGTAGCAGCAGCAGCAGCAGCAGCAGCAGCAGCAGCAGCAGCAGCAGTAGTAGTAGTAGTAGTAGTGTGTTTTTTAAAGAACTTAAAAAAACAAAAAAAAAAAACAAAAACAAATCCCCGCCTTCGGAGAAAATCCCGTTGAAATCTGACAGAAACGTACATGCAGTCAACTAAACCAACAAGGTACTTTACCACATCCTGTTTCATCTACCCAATCTCCGCAGTCATTGATACCATTACATAAAGATGACTTGTCTAAGCACAGAGATCCACACAGGAACTGATCATTGACGCACATGCCTGCAATGCAACGAAGAAAATACAAAGACAAGCAAACAGTCTATGAAAAACTTTTAAAAAAGTACTATGGGCGTGAAGGGCGTAAGCAGAGACGTCGATAACAATGAACAATTTAACCCCTTCATAACTTCCCTTCTTACAATTCAACACATATTACAGAAATTACTTGGAACTTCATTACTCATCAAAGAGATTGTCTTTTGAGAAGTTACCATGTGCGATCATTATTTCATTATGACGGACTCTTTAATATTTGACTTGCAACTTTATTCAATTATAACTTTTTTTCCATCTAATATTCTCCTTTCATTGCATTTCTTTTAAATTCATTTCATTTCATACTTCATAACTAAAATATTACAGACCTGAACTTTGAGATTAACACTCAATGTTCCCGGACTCTTTAATATTTGACTTGCAAATTTATACAATTATAACATTTATTTCATCTGATATTCTCCGTTCATTCCATTTCTTTTAATTTATTTCACTTCAGACTTCACCAATAAAATGTTAAAATATAATAGCTCATTGGATCACATAATTAAGGGGGTTCAGACCTAAACTTTGAGATTAATTTACTCAATGTTCCCGGATGATGATATGATCGTTTCATAAACCATATTAAAGCCTTTATTTAAAAGAACATGTGTAAAATATTGTTTTGGTTGCCATGGTAACCATGTAGGGCCTCTGAATGGCTGAACACTTAACGATAACTAAAACACACACAAAATGCAACTACCCAAATTGAGTGGTATATCCCTTAAATACATAAATGCCATTTTTGCCACTTTTCACAAATTACGAGGCAGACCCCTGCCTTGTGTTTCCGGGGAAAGTGCTCTGGATCTAAAGAAAAACTATCTAACAAAACAGATACCGCTACCTCCCTTTTTGCGCGCTGATCGTCAGGTTGCTAGTAATTTCCCTCTATGGACGTAAGGAATATGTAGGATGAAAATACGGAGGGCACTACGAATCACGATTGTTTATATGTTTATCATGGCAACCAGGAAGCGTCCAATGAGGAAATTTTGCACCATAATTTGAAGCATGATTTCAAACATCTGCTTTCATAATGCCCTAGATCAAAGTGTGCTTAATATCTGTGCCAAATTTCATATTCATACGATTGTTTTGAGTGACCATTGTTTTTATAGCCAATTAGAGGCCCTATGTGGTAACCATATCAACCAGAACAATATTTTACACATTTTCGAAACGTCTTAATAGGGGCTTTAATATGGTATATGGCTCGAACATGGCATTATTCGGGAACATTGAGTAAATTACTCTGGACGCTCAGGTCTGAAAAGCCCACCCCCTTTAATAACTAAAAAGAAAACAAAGTAAATGGGGTTTGGAGCTTACACTACGTAGTTAAAGAGTACAAAAACCTTTAAACAGAGGTTACATCAGGATCCATTTCACAGAAAGGCAAAAATGGAAAAGGGGAACCAGGCATTACAGTCGAATATTAAATATTAAATAATCATTTTTGTCATCTAAAAGGTATTATCTGTAAAGTAATATATCATTGCAAAGAGCAATTTCTGAAGGTCTAAATTTAAAAAATAATTTTAAAATTTGCACATGCCAAACCCAAGTTGTACTCATTTGAATAAAATCACCCGTTTTCCTGACTGTACACATCTGGGTAACTTACATTAGTTTCTATTCACACCAAATCAATAATGCATGAACAAGAAAGCCTCCATTGGTGTCCAATTTTATTGTAAAAAATGAAAGTTTAGCCATTACACTCAACTCAAGAACTATAAATCAAACGATAATTAAGTACATCTTTCTATATTCACACGCAATTATTATATAACTATATTTTTCATCGCAACTCTTTCTCAATTATATTTGTTCAAACACTGCACAGCATGCAATGAAGTGTTTCTTATAAGAGAAGTCTGCCAGAGGAACGTGCTAGACACCAGTAGAGTTAGGAAAATGTGTTTTTTTCATAAATAAGTACCAACTTGGTGTTTTTGCACGATCAAATTCATTATTTTTTACATTTAAATACATATTAGTTATAACAATGAATTGTTTTACTAGTTTGTTTTTTACCTAAAATGATAACTTTTCTTGTAATCCCCTGTATATCAATTAAAACTCAAAATCAAAAGAGAAAAATGTTGTAGCGACAACTAGATAACATTCATTTCATCGGCATGGTTGGGACAGAAAAATAGATCTTGGAAACTGTTTGGAATTGTTTTTGTCAAAATGGAAATTTTGTAGAGAAATCTCCAATGCTGCATATCACTCTAAAAATATCTGATTGTTTTTTATTTACCGCCTAATCCCAGAAATATGGAAGTAATTGTGCTAACCCCCACAAAACCCGACTCTAATAAACCCCGCATTGCAGGTACGAGTATTGTAATTAGAATACATCTGGCACATTTGACAAAAATATTGCGCCCTCAAGATTTTTCAAAACGCTTTTTTGTGGCATTGTTTGCAAAGCTTTTATATACAAAAGCCCGCACCCGAAATGATTACGACCAAATCAGCTTCCTTATGTGTAAACAGAACGAATTTTTATAATTTAACGTCGCCGGCGACGTTTACTCACAGACCAAAAATGGCGTTTAAACAAAAGAACACGCACGCCATATGCTTTCCCCCCGTTATGCACAACGTTGATGACCGGTCATAACTTGTGGTTATATCAGTGAGTACGAGTAAAAAATATTCATGTAATATACACATTTGTGGCATTACAGTTATGGAACTTAAAATTGGCCTACAATTACCTGGAATGTCTTTATCCTCATATCAATGTCCCCATCTGTTTTGGGGTATGTTTATTTTTATGTGTATCTATTTTTTATATATATCTCTGTTCTCCCATGCCCTATACATTTGAGAGCAAATCGAAGAAATTTCATATTTTGGTAAAATGTCCATTGCCGCTTTTAATATGGGGATAGAAACCTGGTTGAATTTCATTGGGTCTTCATATCTCTAACGCATGACATGTCAGTTTAATTTTTGCTGAAATTGTCCTTGTTTCATAAATGTTTCCCCGAATCCTAATTTTTTCTTTTTGAAATGTTGAGAGGTCCAAGGAATACAATGAAAAAGGTCCTTTATAGGGCATTACAAGGTCTTGCGGGTGGTTTGATTTCAATAACTAGCCTGTTTCTAAAAAACATACTCATCCTTGCACAAGGCCTTTCTAGTAATATGTAAATTTGCGCCCAGTATTTTGAAACCAAAATTGTGCTGCCTCGGGTAAAGGCAAAATGATCCTTAAGGCACAGTGATTGCACTATAAAATAAAACTGGGTTAAACTCCTAAGAGTATTTTACACAAATCCTACCACAACCGATTTCATCAGATGAAGAGAACAACTTGGAAAGCCATCACACACTACTGACGAGTCTAACCTCTTCAGCCCTTCACACAACCAGGTGTCCTCCGAACAGGACCTATTTATGCAAAAATTTAACAGAACAGATTCTTAGCTATGTTTCCTCATGGCTTTTAGCTTTGAATATTGCCCTTCGTTTACGATTCTTAGGATTGTTATTGTTTCATGCCTTTCCTCGGTTCCTCTGCAGATTTTAGAGCCTCTTCATCATTACTGACCTATCTGGTTCATCTAAATGACTTTTCCTAATAACTGAATACTTGTATAATGGTATTATTGAAGAGCGGTTAAGTTAATGTAGATATTTTGCTGATACACATTGCCGGCTATCGTAGAACCAGTGTTCATTAGAAGTTAATTACTACTCAACATTTTGTTCAGGTTAGGGTTTTGTATTGAAGCTGGTGCGGGTCGGGGGGGGGGGGGGTCCAACCATAGCTTCGATTTAGAACATAACCAAAAAAATATTTAATAACCCAAAAAAATTACAAAGTAATTTACCTCATTTATAACTGTCAACTCATTCATGAAATCTGTACTTCATTGAAAGGTAACCTTTGGCCTACAATTTTAAATTATCACACTTTTAATACTTTTTGAATACGCGCATGGCCATGGCGGCGTTGTTCAGACGAAGGATTACTTATTAGCTTAGACTGCACCTTAAACCGAATTTCATCGTTATTCCGTTAATTAATAACAAGATGTATATAATTTATGTAAATTTATGCAAGTGCGAGAATTTGTACGATGGGTTGTAACTGATTTTTGCTATAGGACAAGCGTGCAATTCCTTATATGTCTCATGAATTACAATTTCGACTTAACATAGAATTGTCGTCATTTTTATTATTTATTATTTTATTTAATATTGGGTCATTTCGTCGATTGTGGCCATGCTTTTCCTGTAAGACAATGCTCAACTCAAGCTTGGTTTGTATCATAACATGACTTTGGATGTTGAAACAAATCGTCAATTAATTTATTCATCTTAAAATTAAGCTTTACTAGTATAATTCACTCCTTGACACTACTTGAAGATACTCTTAGTAGCTTTGTTGCCATCAAGTCAAAGGTCAACCATAAGTAATTATCCATGTGAGGCTATAACAGGTAGCATCACGGTCCCCTTCCTTGAGAGCATTACGTAGATGTCATCATGGGTCATACGCCATGACCCACTGAAAATCTGTCGTCTCCCAGGAGCTTCCAAGTCCAATCACCTGCAATACATTCGGGTTTCCTATGCGTGCTGGTTAATAGCCAAGTGCACGTAATTGGTCGAGGAAAGTCACGTGGATAGAGAGGAGAAGATAGAGTTGCGGCTGGTACTGATGGTGGAATGACCGCAGAAATCTAAGAAACGAAGACACATTGAATTAGATTTAAGAGGATGATTTATAAGGTAGAAGTATAATTTAAGGTAGGATTCAGTTATGATTAACGTTAGCGTATTAGGATTAGATTTAGCTAGGTATAGTGGTTTTAGTGGGTGGGCTAAGTTTATATGGTAATAGGTAGGGTACAGTAAGGATTAGGTTTAGCTAGGGAGTGTTTAGGGACCAAGAGCTAAGATTTGTGGTAAATAAAGAAGGAATACAGTTACCATTATTTTAGCGTTATAAGCGTACAAGTACGTTTCCCTCCCACAACTAAAATATAATATAATTTCAGACTCAGCAATTCATCAAGTTTGATTGATCAATTAGCAGGGAATGTAAAACTCCATCTTCTCCAGCTTGTCAGGTGGTTGTAAAGCACCTGTTCATACCACGGTTTCATAGTCTCTGCGCGTACAAAGATCATGGCGACTGCAGGACTTGTGCTGAATCATGGAATTACATGCCGGCCATTACGGGCCAGGGTTCGAGGAATCACATACCTGTTAACCAGTAATTGTTTTCTACATCACGTATTCATTTTTCGGTATAATGTCCTTTTTCCAACAAGTTTCGCTGTGAACTAACGGTTTTTTACTGATTGAAAAAAGGTTAAGTGTGTACATGTTTAACTCCATAGGTAACGCCTTGAACATTGGTAGTTTCCGATGCATTTGTCACAATAATGTTGAAATGTATTTCAATTGCCAATTTCAGTCTGATTTAAATACTCATAAATCTCTAAATTGGCAAGTAAGACTGAAACATAGTAATGATCTTAAATTCATGTTGACAAATTAAAGCGCACTAATTGCTGATTTCTTCAAATGATATTGACAGGGCATAATATCATGAAATATCAAACAGAAATTACAATTAAAATATATAAATCGGATGTAAATGTCTAAATTACAATACTTTAAGTACTACTAGATATATGAATTAGTTTTTAAAGTTACGTGGCACATCCGATGTAGTCCAAACAAAAATAGTGCACTACATTTCGTTGATTTTGTAGAGATATTGTGCGTTGCAAAACAGAAAATGTCGGATGAAATATTTATGCAATAATACATTGACATAAGGTTTAAGTAACATAAGTAATTTATATTATTTGGTAGAAAAAGATATAATTGGTCTTTCAAAAATAGTTAAGCATACGATACACGTCAAATTTAAAGAGCATTGTGGTACATTTCTGTGTCTTGGTACCTCTTGCATATTATAATGGCAAGGGCGTTGGTTTACGGAATGTACCAGCTTTATATCTGTATTGGTTTTGTAGATATACAAAATATTAATTTATTAAGCCAATGAGTAAATGAATAAGCCTCCCTTATACCACCATTTGAAGGTCAGATCATTTATATTAGGTTCATATGCATAATACATTAGGCAAAAAGAGACTTTCCCCGCAAATACGTTCGGAAAGTACACTACACTGAACTAAAAATATTTATCATACCATAAAGCTTCTGGGTGTATTAACATTTTTAAATAAGTCTTTGGATACCTGAGAAATTTTGACAGTAATATCACTTCGGCCTTCAGTCGCGAACGTCCCAGTACAAAATGAGCAACTGTGAGCCAAAACAATTATACTGAACGTAGTGATTTTAACAAATACCTGAACATAAAATCTTGGGGAAAAATAATTTTACCGTTAAAACATGGCGCGCGAAAAACAAATACTGGGTACTCATGCCCCCCCTTAAGCATATGCACTAAGTGTTAAGATGTTACAAATATGTTATATTTATATTGTAAATATTTTGGTGATCGATGAATCCAGTGTGCAATAAACTATTTTATAATCATTATACCATTTTGGGGATAAGATAAGCTTGATTTATGTTATAATTACAAAGAAAGGGTACTCTCCTGCAAAAAGTAGGGCGAATTGTAATAAATAAAAATCAAGCATGGATGTCTTGGCGCGTTGCTCTTGACTGAGTTGGCTTTAAAATTGACACAACCGACCAAATGTAATCATCACAGAACTGTGACAATGTCAATTTAGTTTCAACCTTGTAAAAAGGTGAAGAATTAATATCTGTGAAAGTACAAAGGCGCAAGTCTTGATATTTTGCAATTATACCTGATCACGACGGTGCAAACTAATACCAAAAAATCCAAGTGAAGTATTCAGTTAGCAGTCAAATCAATACTGTATTGATATTTTTGAGCGTATGCCAGAGTCACACGAATATGACCGTAGTGGTTGCAATCATGGCAATAAACCTATTGAATCCTTGAAATCAGTGTACACCTTATCTGATATGTCGTAGGAGCAATCAGAGCAATCTGATTCACATACCCCATGAACCTTTGAAAGTGCAAAATCCATCTGTTAAATTGTTCACTGGAATGCCAGGGCGATGAAATCAAAAGACTGCCTTCTGTGTTGGACTTCGTGATTATCACAAGATTGACATCCTTGCCATAACAGAGTCATGGTTAACTAACGATGATCGCTGTAATCGCGCCCTCTCTGACGTTAAAAATTACATTGAAAGACTATGACCTATACCATCTCCCAGAACCCACACATCTGGAGGGGATGTATGTCTGATTTTGCGCAAGGGTTTTTTCATGTTGTGAATTCTGGTCCATGTATAAGTCATTTGAATACATGGACATTACGGTGGTCCCGTAAAATCCTCATCATTAGACCTGTATATTTTATATAGGCCACCTACTCAACGAGGACCCGGTTCACACAAAGATTTTTTCTCTGACTGTACATCTTTCATTGAACTTGTTAATAATTCCATGTCAATCCCCGGATATTAAGTGCGGGCGATTTTATACCTCCATATGGAAGATCTGTGTGGTTATACTGATGCCAGAGAAGGCGTGAAATATCTAGATTTTGGGTGCGTTACCATCATGTCACCGACCTACCAGATAGGGAGGTGACACTGGACTTTTTTGAGTACCAGAATACTGAATGTAATACATCTCTGATGTTCACTAGCCACAGTCTGTCAGCGGAACCATCTGGATCACACATCTTTTGCCAACCAATTGCTCTCTGGGCATGTCACTAATATTTCCCGATGCTTGTAAAAACACAAGATCAGTTTTTTCGGAGCTACAACAATTACCTGGATGATTTAAAGTGATATCGTGAATCTGACTCGCCACAAATCCTGCTGCCAATTTGGACGCTCTGGTTAATGGTATGTAATACAACCGTGTTCCTTACTGGAGCTCTTGGGACAGACATGCACCACCGCGTACTACTCGATCCATTTTACCTGAGACCTCATGCACCGTGGTACAATGACGCTTTACGAGATCAAAAGCGTGTGAAACGACGTTGTGAGCGCAAATGGGCTCATCTCATCTGGCTTAAAAGTCCCTAGACAGCTTTATCAGGATGAGCGCAACGGTACAAAGAGATACTTGAATGAGTCCAAAGACAAACATCATAATCCCAAGTGAAGAATGAGTGTGAAACAAGGCACTTTTTCATCTAATCGACATTTGGCGTCCTCCTGGAATTCAACCAAAGTTTTTTATACCCCAACGTGAATCGATGGAATGCTTGACATCCCAGTTTTCAGTTCAGAATTCTTCAGTGACAAGATTGAGAAGGTGGAGTTGAACCTCAACAGTGCTTCCACTTACATGTATGATTTCATTATGAGATTGCAAGATGTAATCACCTTTCTGTGATTTGACCATTGAACTCTCAATTCTTTACAAAATCATCATGGACTCGAAGGCTACTCTTGTTCACAGTCGATTACCAATACCATCGTGGCTTTGAAACATGTCCTCAATGAACTATTACCAATCAGTGCCAATTAGTGTTAACCATTCTCTTGACAGTGTGATTGTTCCGGAAAACTTCAAACAGACACCTTATCAAAAAATGTCGTCTTGATCCTTGATTGTCTGAAGACTACAGACCAGTGTCGAACCTCTCTTTTATTTCCAAGATAGTAGAAAAGGTGTGTTTGCTGCACAACTGACTCAACATCTCGACTCAAACGGTCTTCATGGTACTAGACAATCGGCCTACCGTAAACATTACTCAACTGAAACCGCTTCGGTAACGTGTTACAAAGGACTTACTTCGTGCAGGTTGACACACAGGTTAAGTTCTGCTCGTCTTATTAGATATGACTGCAGCTTTTGATACCTACTATCAACCATACCATCCTGCTTCAGAGACTTAAGAGTCGTTATGGCATTACCGGAACGGTCCTTCGCTGGTTTAAGTCTTATCTCGACATGCGCTCTCAGTCTGTTTGTCATAAATGGTGTGCCCTCCTCAGACTTTCTGGTAGCTGATTGTGGTGTTCCGTCCTGTATCTGCTGTGTTAGAGGATATCATTAAAGCTCATGGTGTGGACCTTATGGTTTTCGCCGATGACACTCACTTACATGGTCCCCCCCCCCCTTCAATCTCTCCGAGTCTTCTATCAAAGCCAGGTGATCAAATTGAGCGTTGCAGCCACGACGTAGTGATGGATGACCACCAATATGTTTAACTCACAGCAGGTAAGACTGAAATCCTTCACATCACCTCCACGTGGGTGAGCGTGGCCTAGCGGTTAGGGTACTTGCCTCTGGCGCAAATTTACCCCAAATCCCGGTTCGAATCCCGGTGGGGTCGTGGTACTTGCTGGAGTTTATTCGGGTACGATAATTCTGATTTATGCTGTATAACAGCTATTGATTCAATACAGAATACGGCTCGCCTCCATGGTTCACTTGGAATTGGGCAATGGATCATGAAAGCATCCCGTCCCTGTCGGAGGGGACGTTTAAGCCGGCCTGGTTCCCGTGTACAGAGCGTCACAACTGTACATTACAATCCTCAGTCAGTGTCAATAAGGAGTAGGGTGAAACCTCTGAAAATACATGATATTTACAAGATTCAATTTGGCAACCTTCATGTAATCATTCCATCATGGGCTTCTTCCTAAAATCTTCTGCTGAAGACTTTTTTAACAGTGGTGTCCCATTCTTCTCATCATTAGACACTAGATATAGAATATATCCTTCATCACTGCACCACTGCAACGAATTCCTGTCATTGCCACAACACTTCTAGATCCAAAGGACCCGTGGCTCTAGAAATCTTCTTTCAGTGAAGCTCACAAATCATTGTGAGCCCTCTAAACTTCTTCCCTCGCTCTCTTCCTTCAATCGGAATTAGAAGGTATCATCATACTTACAAACTCTGCTGAATGGCTCAGATTCCCTCTTTTTCTTGATTTTTCTTTTTCCTCTTTTAATCCTTTCTCAGTTGCTTCATTAATTCCCTCCCTCAGTCCGCCCTCCCCCCTCCCTTCCCTCCCTCCCTCGCTCGTTCTTCTTGCGTCCGGATTCCCTTATTTCCTTCTATTCGCCGTTTCTTTGCCTTCTTTATTTCCTATTTCCCATTCTCCTTCTCCCTCTGTTATCTTCCTAGCTCTTCTATTCCCCTCCCCCCCTCTGTCTTTCCTCTGTCTTTGCTTCCTTCCCTCTCCCCTTCTTTCTTCCTCCTTTCCTTCCTAGTTGGACATGATTGTGTTTGTTCTGCTGTCCTGTTTGTCTTGTCCCTTAATGTATATACATATACGTTATATCTATCTTTTTGTACAATTGTAAGAACCTAAGAAGGGAGAGGTCATGTGACCGTCAACGCCCTGCGTTACAGTGACCTCTGATCTTCACATATCTCACTTCACTTTTAATTTACTATTAGATGCCTTTGCTTCCAAACTGTCCTTTGTTCTTAAATTACTTTTTCTAATGAAATTTATTCTATATTGCATTATTTTCTCTAACTTTTAGATTATTATTTTAATTTGGCTTTGGGCTTGCTCATTTTGTTGTGTGGGATAACACTGCTGTGATGTTGAAGGTTCAAATTGATAGGTTCAATTCGTGGTTTAAAATAATACATCCACCAAAAGATTGTCATTGAAATTCAGATGAACATGTTAGTCATCCATAACGGAATAAAATGGTTTTGTACTTTCTAACACAAATGCATTGTGGCCGTGGTACTTTCTTATAGTAGGCAACTGATGTTACGAATACGCTGTTAGTTTTATTGTTGGTCGATGACTCTTCTCCTTTCAAGCAGTGTTCATGTTAAACCACCGGGTCCTACTGGCTGATTCTGCGTTTGTTAAAAAGACGGAATCGCCTAAATCGCTTCATTACTTCGCTTAATTCTCCCTACCCTCCACAGCGTGGCGCGAATTGCTTCGTGGCGGCTGGCGCGAAAACAGGACACCCTAGGTTCAGTAAAAATAATCCTCCGACATGCGCCAGATCACCAGCTCACGGGCGTGTTTTTTTCTTGTTGATAAAAAGTGCACAATTGAGTAAGTCTACTAAAATCAAACAAAAGGGAAAAGATTAATGAGCGACAGGTAGTGAGCTCAGAATCTTTTATGAAACGGAGAATGTTTTATGCCAGTACTTACTGTTCTGATCATTCCTCATTCTTCACCAAATTTCACTCTGAATAGTCTTGACAAAAAAATGATATCCAATAACCTAAAACATGTTGGGAACGTTGTTAGGCCTATTAACGGAATAAAGGTGGGACATGATCGAATGTTATGGTACAAGTGTCCACTGTTGAACTATGTGACGTCGCGGTTGACGAAACATTGTCAAAAGGTCTATGGGAAGTGTGCATGTGTACATAGGCGTAAATCCCGGGGTGGGGGATATATCCCCCCCCCCACATATGTTGATGAGGGTGATGTTCATAGGATCATCCTCCTCATATTTATCATATAGTTTAAAAATTGCAGAAATTTCTAATTAACATTAATTTAGGATTTCAGCTCTAATGGGCACATGTGCCTAGTAATGGATCTTTTCGGCA
>JAMKCH010003920.1:0-35929 GCA_023653785.1 Ophioderma brevispina
GAAAACATTCTGAAAGTTTAAGGTTTTACTTGCTGAGTTTTGAAAGTGCATTATATTCACTGATATAAAGCCTACACCGTATAAGTCTGATGATGATACGCAAAAAAGTCGTATTTTAACATACGACGCTAATTTCACAGTTATATTTCAATGCGTTCAGATAGATCTCTATGTGAAACACGTAATATAATGTTCACGCACGAGGCAGGTACGACGCACATAGATCTGTATGAAAAGCGTAAACATCTTGTTTTACGAACAGCGTTAATTATACTCCTATTGAATTACGTGTAAATGACATAAAACAGTATGTGAAATCACGATATGCAGATTTGAGCCTAATGATCAAATTCTACTATCATCACTACTTAGCGTCCTTTCAAGATTGTACTCTACTTTGGCATGTTTAGACAAACATTCTAAAACTCTGCAATATATCCTCAAATTCAAACTATATCAGAAAGAACAGTATTATGTGGCGACGAGTTAACACAATTTAACTTTCACAATCTAAGTACCATAATCTACAAAAGTTAAAGTCCTTCCATGCCCGTATGGAGTGCTTATCTCCTTTTCAATAACCATATATTACACAATCGGCTGAATGCAAAAAATTTAGTTTTCCCCTAGTAGCTCCATACATTCTTCCCACAATCCATTCTTTGAGCAGCTGACAAGGCAATAGCTACCATTTCTTCTGTCTTGGTGTGACCAACCACAATTCTAACCCATGACCTCCTGACTGTGAGGCTAATGATATAACCTCTAGGCAACAGTTATCAAGAGCACAAGGCTCAAACTGTACTCTGTAATAAGTTTGCAAACTTGGAAGAGAACAACTGAGTACAAGTCTGCAAATCGCCACCCTCTTCAGTCAAAATACACCTAGCCAAGATGTTAAATGACTTCTATTTTTCCTGATAAAACATTGAATTGCTTGATTCTCTATCTTCTAAGTGCACAGGTAGCAACTTTGATATAACAAGCTGCGGCTGGCCTCATTAATGTCCCTAAAACTGAGTACATGCATGGCCATCATTGCAATCCACATGCAAATCTATGAGGTATTATTTAACAGCCAAAACCCATGTACCCAACTAAAAATACCTTGGATCTATGATGGCCTCTAGCATAGACAGCCCACTTTGCAAAAGGCACTTGTGTGGGTGGTAGCCTTCTGGAAACAATCTGGAGAAGTTCATCAAACTATATTGCTACTAGATCACGCTTTTCAACAACACCACATGTGTAACAGTGCTCCTCTATGGATGTGGCTCCTGGATACTGTCAGTCAACATGGAGAACAAAGTGTAATGCGCACTCCGCTACAGACATGGAATCATGCTTAATATCAAGCATGTTGAGCGCATTGAGCGTGTAATGCACGTATCTATGATATGACAAACCCCAGACCCCTACACCAACACTTAGACGTGCACTGCATTTCCTGAGTCACATCCTCAGATGCCAGAAGATGAATCCATGCAGGAGGTATGCTCTCTACATTCCAACCCATGCCGAAGGAGACAAATGCAAGCTAAACATCGTACATTCAGAAGCTGCGATGGGACACTTTAATAACCTGAATCAGATGCAAATTGCCTTACCAGCTTCAGACTTTGTATCAGTCCCCCCTGCTCTCTGCAAGCGGAAAACGATGAAGAATGATGAGAGAATAAGTTGCATAAGGCTGGTATTTTTGCAGGAGTCAAACCGTAAACCTGGTTAAAACCAGGGTTAGTTTCTCAGACACGATGAGCGTTTTCCTTCAACATACTGTGAAATTGAATGTAGTGGGTTAGAAGATTCCAATACCCGAATCGTTCATCTCCAAGAATACAGTCAACCAGTAGTCTTATCAATAATTGGTATTAGTTTATTCCATCGGGGAGTTAAGTTTAGACAGTTTTTAAATGTATCCCAAAATCTATTAACTCCAGTACCATCATGCATAATATTGTGTGGAGCAGGCGCGGATCTACTAGGGACGGGCGGAGGGGGGCCGGTGCTCCCGGTAATTCTGGTAAATTTGCAACTCCAACCCATTTGGACAAGTTTTCATCAGCCCTTTGCTCCCCGGTAATTTTGACATTTTTTCATCCTGGATCCACCCCTGGGAGGGTTCCCCACTGAGAACCCTTCCCTCCTCCCAAATGAACTGATCATTTTCTTTCTCCGTGAGATGGCGAGGACCCAAATCACGTACTAAATAAAAAATGTCTTGATACCCCTTCTGCCTCCCCTCCCCCATTGCATAATGTTAGCCACTGAGTACCATTCAGGGGCCGATCCAGTATTTTTCTCAATAGAGGGGGGCCAAATTTTTTTCCCGCTAGTGCGCCGCCGGGTACACCCAATTTTTTTTCCCACTCGTCCCGAAATTCTGAAGGGGGGGTTTAAGTACCAAGTTACCACAAAGCGTCGATTTGATAAGGCGTCCTCCGGCTCCTGCCTATAACCGTCACTCCTTCAACACCTACATGTGCCCATGCATAAAAAGGGCATTTTTCAATACATCTACAATGCCGCCGGGTCCCTATCAGCGCAGGCGCCCTATGGTCTCAAAATGGGGGGGGCTCGTGCCAGGGCACCCCCAAATTCTGGCCCTGCCATTTTTTATTCAACATTTAGTGCCACACTTTTTCTATAATTGAGAAAAATTTTTAAACATTATTAAACTATTTAAAAAAGCATGCATGAAGAATTTTATTTCCACAAAATATTTCAAATGTCCAATTTTTTTTTTAAACTGTTAAGATAACCGTCATCAAGAAAAAAAAATATAAGGGACATTTCATAGTACCAAAAATAAATGGTCAAATATAAATGGAATAAACCCTTAACGAACTGAAACATTACTGGTCCCTTTTAAATAACTAATAATAAAAAGCCAAATCTCCCTCACATCTTTGGCACTTTTACCTTATACTCAACTAAGAAGTGAAAATATCATTACATGCCAAAATCATAATTATATTGAAGCATGAACTATGCACTAACAGTCATTTTCCCATTTTTTCATGTTGAAATTCGGTTTTGTAAAAACTCCCCCATTTTTGTTTCAAATTGAAAATTGGGCTTTTTTTTTTAATTTTAGTGTGATTTATTTTTGTTTATTTTTGAAAACTGGATGATTAATCTAACATTCACAGCAGCCAGTACTGCTAATGTGTTGTTACAATGGTTTTAAAGTTTATTTTGTATTTAGTTGCAGACCAAGGATTTTCTGGTAAAACAGAAAATTACCATGAACCCAACAATTAAAGGCACTATCGTGATTTGTTCAACAAACCAGAGAAATAAAAAAATCATCAAAATCAGATTTTTGATTTTCGTAACAAGTTCAGACCATCCTAACATACCCCACAATTTATAGGACCAAAAGCAACCTTAATAAGACAAAATCGGATAGTTTAATTATTATTGTTAAAAAAAAAAAAAAAAAAAAACACATAATTGAATGGGGATTCATATCTTTGCACACTGCTGTTTTTCCTCCTTCCTTTCTATCATTTAAAATTTGTGAGAATTCTATAAACTTACTTCACTTTTAAGCTATTCCTGCTAAATTTTAAAATATTTTACTCTTCGGACAGATGACTGATACTGTAAAAGTGATAATTTTCTCGCGCGTGTAATTTTTCGCGTTTCCGTGATTTTAACATTTTGTGCTTGTTTTTAATTCGCTCTTTCAGCTTCCTACATAGACCACACACAAAATAACATTTTTTGTGGGTTTTTAATTTCGCGCTAGCTCAGAAGTGCGCGAAAAGTGCGATATTACTGTACGCGAAGCGCGAAAATTTCCTCCACTTTTTCATTAGTCTTTAAAGCCACATTGCCAGGAGGACTATATTTAAAATGGTCAAATTTCTTATTTTGTACATTATATGCAACATTCCCATCACCACAAATACAAATACCTAATTCATAATTACCCCCAAGTTCTACCGGCATTTCGTACTCTTTCTGAATGGCTAATTACATAATTTATTCATTTCAATAACCCGTTAAAACGCAGCGGCTAAATATTGAAGCTCTAGCCTCTTCGCCCTACTAACGGAGTGGGGCCGAGCTGTGAAAATGCTCTAGTTTTCAAGTACCCTCCCCTGTACAACAAAACACAACCACTTTATTGAAGGATAAAGTTCTATGAGATTTAAGAAAATGATGTTGTAGTTGAAATATTTGGTGGCATGGATTATTTCTAGGCGAAAATGCAGTTTTGGCTGGCAAATTAAGGGAATAATTTGTTTTTTAAGTAAAATATACAATCTTTATTATTATGGATCCCTTTTTATGATTGATATAGCTTTTATACATGCATAGGGGTTCAGGTAATACGCGTTGTGGTGAATGGAATAAAAGGATGTTTTTTTTTAGGAAAAAAGTTGTTTTGGGGCTAAAACTCTAGACCCTTTAGATATTGTATAAACAGAATCTATAATATAAAGGTCAAATTAGATTGATAGTATTGCATCATGATTAAAATTTTTTGCTAAAAAAGTAATAAATCTTTGATTTTCTTACGTTGTTAGCTCAATTGTGATTTTTTGACCAAAAACTCACAGCCCCCTGGCCACCAAAGTTTTGACCCAACCATCCATTTTTTAAAAACTATTTATTACTATCTTTCGAATAGTAAGTGTTGCGTTTTGTTGTACCGGGGGAGGGTTTTTCAATAATTTTTTTGCGTCCAAACCGCTCCCACTATACCACCCCGGCATGAATGTCACACAACAAAGCATCCGATTTGAATGCACTTACAATGAACTGATCCAGTTGAGTTTTAACATGAGTCACTGAATATAAAGAAAAGAAAATTCACTTTTTTTTGAAAAATAATTTTTTTATTTGAACAAAAAAGAAGGCTTATGAGATGTACACATTGATTTGATATTATTTTTATGACTTGTAGTGCAACAAATTTGACATAAACTTAATTAGGACCCTTAAGTGTATAAAATTTTTTAACTGGATTACACAAGGTAAAGTGGCAAGTGAATTTTGAACTTGTTTATCAATGTTCAATGAAATGTTAACTTGATTACGAATGATAAGTGGCATTGAATTTTGAACTTGTTTACAACTACTATTCGCTGTATATTTTCCGGGTTAATTGTTTCACTGATTTTACCAGTTTTTACATTTCAGTGTTTTTATATTCCACCATTCAAGGTTAAACATATTATTTAAATGTAAAATTAACATTTTCGTTGGTTTAAAATTCAGTTGGCTGCATGATCGCGAAAAGCACACTAAAATTAAACCCCGCAAAAATTTTCCTGCTATACAGTAATAGTGCAAGAAATTTACTTGATTATGAAATGATAAGTGGCATTGAATTTTGAACTTGTTTACAACTAATACCGTGCAATGAACTTTAACTTGATTATGAATGAAAGGTGCAATGAATATGAATAAATATTGCAATGACAGTAACACCCATGTGGTTGTAAAATTATTTATGAATTATTTAGCACACACGCATACTGTCAAAACCGTTGCACAACTGGTTTTGTAGTCTTGCACAAAACAAAATCTTTGAGTTCTCCATTTTTACAATGAACATAATTGTGGTTAAAATTACAGAGCAGGATTCTTACGGGTGTAAACCAAGAGCTTCGACTAATTCATGTGTACTCTTAGAGTACCACCTTAATGCATTATCGATGAAGCACCTAGGCTACAACTAAGTACTTGCGAACTACTCAAGCCACTGGGTGCATAACAGCTATGTTTACTTAGCAGTACCCATCCAATAGTGTACTCTGCAGTTGCCTGCTATACTTTGTTTTGTCTCGAGTTTGGGGGTGATGTCATGACACAACTTTGCATTCGCTCTAGCGTTTAGATTGCGCCGCCTTGGTTCGCGTGCATAAATACTGCAATTCCAAGGTCAACGTGTGCGTTTCTCGGGTGGAAAACCTAACACGCGCAGTGGCGTCACCCCCAAACTTGAGATCGAACAGAGTATAGGTGACTGACAGGTACCCATGTAGGTCACCAGTAGTGGAGTACCTCTGCAGCTACACTGGCTTTGGGCATTCCATTGTTGTGTACTTCTTTCTGATCATTTTCGATCTTAGTAGCATCTCTATTTGAGTTCAGCATCACAAAAACTGATGAATTGTGGTTAGGATTTGGGTTCTCAGAAACTCAGAACAAGTTGCCAGAAACCCAATGAAAAAGGTTCGATGAGAAGCCTACGGAAAAGGATGTCTCATAAACCAAAGTACGTACAGGGTTCTTGTCTCAGAAAAAAAGTTTCATTTTTGAATTTTTTTTTCAAAAACCCTTCCTTAACATGAAATTTTAACTACTTGTTCTCCAGGTCGACCATGATGTATTCATTAATCTTTCCCTGGAGATGGCCAGCGCACCATGTGTTGGGAAAAAAAAAGTTTATGCGCTTGCCGAAGTCGGACCGGCGACATTAGTATTCATATTAAGCCAGGGTTGGTAGAGGAACGGCGATAGAATTACCTATAGGTGTTAGGTTACGAAAGGTTGTTCATGGTGGCGGCAGGTTGTTTCCTAGTGATAGCATGAAGACAAGAGAATAAATTCCTTGTCTCCCTGGGAACTAGGAGTAATTTAAAAACAAATTTTAAAATATATATGTAAATATACCTTTCTTATGTGAACTAATATCTGCGTGATCTCCCTTATAGAGCACATATTTGAAGAGTGCCCCCCAATTTTAAAAAAAAATTGAGAGTTTTGCTGACATGATGAAAACGTCATCCCAATATGAAATAGCTGGAAATAGTACCATGTACGGTCAATTGCTAAACACTCATCCTACATTAGCTGTCCCATTAGTTCATGCAAGTCAAGATAATTTTCGTGATATTCATTTCAGAAATTTCATATTTCCAGCGTGTCATTAAAGTGGATTTCGCGGAAATATTATTTTTTTGGTGATATGAAAAAATAGTCAACTAGCAACAAAGATAGTAACCTAAAAGATCGGAACAATTCCAGAAATTTGAGACAAATCAGATTTTTCGTTTGATGGCAGTAATTATTTATGTGTAGTATTACGTCCCATAGTGATACGTGTATAACAAAATTCCGGGGATCCGAAATTTATAACAAAAGTATTGTGATTTCTATATGAAGGGAATGCGATTTAAGCTAGCAATTTCACACCAGTGATTAGTTATGGACAAGCTATATGTACATGCAAAAAACAAGATTTTTTTTTGGAAATGAGGGTGCCCTCCTCAGGAAATCTCTGGTAAGCCTTTAAAATAGGATTGGGGACCCCCCAAATCAGATGACAAAATCCCTTCTTTCATGACACACAGAATATTTGAGCATTACCATCACAGGTATAGTTTACTAGAAACTTACAAAACAAACCTGCACAAAATGTCCACAGATTTGAAATTGGATGAACTCCCACAAAATGTGCTATTACTTGCTTTTATATGATTACTCAAACATTGCACAATATCAATATGGCACTCCCCGGAAAAATCCCATAGTACCTCCCTTTAAACATGCTACAGGAAACAAATTCTTTTATTTTATGGCCAACACCAACAAAACCCCTAAGGTGAAAAATAAAAAGTTTGTACATGTAGAGCTTTGACGAGGGGTACATATGGCACTCTTGCCCACTCGCCTTCCTGATGCGAGTTCATTAACCTGCAGCAATTCCAAACTTGCCAGTTAACATACAAAACATGCACATACATCCATAAGGCACTCAGTACATCATTCTCATTTCTGATATGCTACTGCGTGATCTCCAGGTGTGCAGCAGAGTAGGAGGACATGGGGGCATGGGCCCCCTAATATTTTTATTTTGTCGGTTCAAAGGAGCCGTGGTTCACTTGAATTCAGGTCATGGCGCTAGCAGGCCGGATTTGCGGGCAAAATATAGGCTTAAAAATTCAAAGTTCCAGGTCAAACAGTACATTTTACAAAAATTGAGCAAGAAGTAGACCTCAGAATACATTAAAGCATATAAAACCCCAAAATTTTTCTTGGGGTCCCCCGCCCGGCTTCACCAACCGGGGCTTTGTGTCCCTGGAACCCCCATTTTTTCTGCCAGTATCAAATCCAAGCTATGCCCACTGGTGATCTCTACAGTTTACAGACTGACATACATGAAGAAGTACTTCAAAACCAGCAACACACATTCAATCTGGCATCGTACAATATTTCTGAGCTGATGGTTAACCTGCAGTATCTCCACTTACAGACTACCATATGTTTTAAACATTGCATCACCATCATCAATATCATTGTCACTCCATACATCATGGCAGACAGAAGCTATCGCTGCAGCTTATCCCAGTTAAAGGTTTAATGTTAGTGTGTTTCTAACATCACAAACACATCAACAATGCACTCTCATCATTCCTGTTGTGCACTAACCTGCTGTTCTGGTAAAAGCTTAACAATATACTTCAAACAATACTATATCCTTCCTGATAAAAAACTAACAGGCCCACCATTCCACTAGAGGTACCTTAAAACATGCAAATACATCTATTTTTTGCGTAAGCTTAAACTGCAGCAATTCCATTATAAGGTAATATTTGAGTGCTTAAAGTACTGCACACATCAACATGGCACTTTTCATGTGTCTTGAAAAAGTCTGGGGTGAAGTTGCCAATTTAGCAGACTTGCACTATTGCAAACAGGAAATTGCATATCATAGGAGTAGTATTGCTTTTTACTGATGACATGTAATGAATGTGTTTGACATAGTGAAGGAATATGGAATACACAGATCTTTATGAAAACTTTTTTTCTGCCAACATTAACAATGGTCATCAATTTGGTGTTATAAGTCAATGGAGATGTCACACACGTAAACACCAATGTACCACACCATGCCATACTTATAGTGAATAAATTGTGAATTACCAAGTAACGTGGCTTTTTACTTGCAATTACCAACATTGTTGTAATGGACCAACAATACCAATGTCTTTCTGAAATAAAGATAAGAAGTGCGTACTAAATATTCACAGTTAAGTTTGAATATAAAACTCATTTTTGTCTGAGGTCACAAACGTGACAGAGTTTTATTTGCCCCTCATGACAATATAATCAATCTGGTGAAAGTGGAAACATTGTTTTTGGTTAGGTTTGGTCTAAAGGTTTTTCATTATACAAAAAGTAATAACAGATTGGTTATATTGGCAAAACAGCATTGGGTTGTGAAAATCAAAATTTCACATTTTTCGGTCACAAACGTGACCGAAGAAAGGCCCAAATGGTGAGTGCCGGTCACATGTGTGACAGTAATTAGCACACCAATAACTTTTGAAAGTAGAAAGATCTAAATCATTTATTTTATATAATGGAAGGTACATAAACTGGCTTTTGACATGAAATATGAACATGACTGAGACAGTGGTTTTCTAGTAATAAAAACTTCTTTGTATTTTTGGTCATGTGTGTGACATACCAAATTCAATTAAAATTCTCTGTTAATTACTTATCTATTTCCTATAAATTTGTATTTTTTCAACATAATTTGAAAACTGAAGTCCATGCAATACTTTAGGCAGTATTCAAACAAAAATGAAAAGCTATTTAATATAAAACTAACTTGCAAAATGCTGTAATAATCTCTTTTTATCCCAAAATATTAAAGATGTTCATTTATGCAAATAAGGGTGTTTGAGTTGAACATATTGTTTAAAAATATCATGCAAGAAACTTGGAAGGATAATCAATGTGGTAATGTAAAGAAATTTGCAATACCATTGACTTCATTTTTTATCAAAAAGGTTTTACTTTTTTGAAGAATTCCCAAGTTTGTTTCCCACGGTATTTGATGGTCAGTGTGTACAAGTGTCACATTCTCATATCAAGTACAGAACACGATAGACAAAAATCGGAACAAGCACCTTTAATTAACATTGGAGTTCTTCAAACATTGCCCACATCAGCATTGCATAGCCAGCCAGCCATAGCATACATATAAATACACTTAAAGAGTTGTTTATGTTATTACAACATTATGTCTACATCATTAATACTGTAAGGAACAACAATGAGGATTATACATGAATACAATAACATGTAATTATGCCAAGACAATAATACTGTGTAGGTAAAAGCATTCAATTACAGAATACAGAAATGTTGAGTTGAAACCTGCTTGATTCCTTTTCATCACATCTATGTGTTGAAAGACTTTAAAAAACCAAGGCAGAAACCAAATTGTTAAATAAAAGAAAATAGAAAATTTTCATAAATAGATGTACAGAATAACCACCATGAATAGAACGTTTTTATTTGCTAAATTTTCAGTCTATTTCCTGAGAATACATACTCATTAATTCTCCATTAAAGCTCAAGCTCAAATTGTTACAAATTTTATCCTTCAAAATATTTAAATTAAGGCACATTCAATATTGCACTACTGCTTTCCATTCCTTTATCCTTTCATTTCATTCAATACCCCTTTTAAATTGCCTCTCCGAAGCCAGAGTTTGTGCTGAAGTTTTTATCTGCTATCTTGTTATGGCATTATGCTTGTAGCCGAGAATTTCAAGTTTAATTTTGCTTTAATAAAACACCATGCTACAGGTAGCATGTATACAGTATTCTGTTGAATGCAGGGGACAAGTAAATAATTTGTTATGTGATTCAGAGAGACTTTAAAGCAATAACAGCACATTTTTTTTTGATGAGTACGGTACGGTACTCCCTATTTTCTAAAAATTTGAGACTTGCACAGTTGAGTTGGTGATTGGCTGGTTGGCTCAGGGCCATATGCAGGATTTATTTTGGGGGGTGTGGAACTTCAAAAAAGCAGACTTTTTTTGAAAAAGTGGACCTTTTTTGGTAAGTGGTCCTAACCCTCTAAAATGGTCCTTTTTGAACATTTTATCACCAAAAAAAGGAATTTCGTGTCAAAATCTCTTTTTGGCCTTTTTATCAAAAATTTAAGCAAAAAGTGGACCTTTTGCTCTTTTTGTGGAATTGGGGGGGGGGGGGGTGCGACCGCACCCCACACTCCCCTGCGTACGGGCCTGGGTTGGCTGTATCTATAAGTGGCAAGGCTCAAACTTGTCTGTAGCTGTGTTCAGAAGGGCCCAACGATTTGAATTTTTAATCACACCGGATTAATAGCCATAATCTGGTATCACACCAAGTTGCCTACGCACGATTTTGTAATTAGGATAATTAATATCGAATACTGATAATAATTCAGTGTCTATGTAGAAAGGACCCGAATTTGCCCTCTCAGAAAATGCCTCTGTACCCCTTGTGCCCCTCCCCATTTATGCTACTGATGAGCAGAAATCTAAAACTTTGACAAATGTGGGCACTCTTCAAAAAATATGCCGTTATTGCTAAGTTGAAACATTTGTTCATTATACCAGGTATGCTCCGGGGTGCACCCTTGCATTTAGCAACCAAATTTAAGTATGATCACAAGTACCAAACCAAGTCAGTTAATGATTATGGGCTTTTCGGATGTCTAATTTTTTGTCATGTTGTTACTACAAACTTGATATTCATTTTTATACCACCACTCCAGATATGCACAAACAGAGCACACACACACTGTGTTGTACATGATTGTCAGGACTAATGATCTAACAGATACCTTGCAAGGAAAGTGACTTCATTTACTTTCACTCTCATATATTTGTCTCAGATTCACTATCTCCAATATTTACTAATAGAAAGCTATTATCAAAAACTTAAAATAGATTTAATAATAAATACATACCGACAGGTAATGCAATACAGGTCTAAATAGTCAAGTATACCAAGATGATATCATGCCTACAAAATAACTTATATAAAATGCAGATGCAGAATGCGACAATGGACCGGTCAGCTTTACGGATAAACTACATTAATTTCCCAGGACTTCCAACCAAATTTTTTCCAAACTTATAATAAAGCAATGTCCAAACATTCACATACAAAAAATGAATGAGGTGTTTGGTTTGGTTTTCATGTAAAATTTGAAAGTTGCTTAGAAAAAGAGGTCGTACGTCACCATTAATTCCTGTTAAAGGAATTTTTTCAGGATTTGTAGTGAAGATGTTAAAACATCTTAATATACAAAATTCCTTGAAAAAATTACATCCTGTTCCCGGGAACGCTTGTGTCGTTGCCTCGCGGGTTTTTGTTCAACTGTTGTTTGATGTTTGATTGATTTTGGCCAGTGGTTTTGTTAAGGCCCTTGGTGTTTGATTTTAATGAAATTGGGGTCCAAAGGTCCTACAGGGGTTATCCAAATGTCATATTTGATACATCCCACATTACATCATGGCCAGTGTTTATTTTGGAGTAACTTTGCTGACTGTAGTATATATTATTGTGCCAAAGATGTGTAGTTGTATAGAAATTTCACAAAATGGGGATCAAAGTTCACATAGCTGGGTCTGCTACAAACATCAGGAAACTTCAGCGCTTACAGACATTACACTTCAAATGGGCTCAACTAATATCAAGCCTTCCACAGTTATCAGAAATCTTGGAACTTTTATTTTGATAGCCCACAATGTCACGGCATTCTAATGTTGAGACCCTGCGACCGTTCATTTTGTTCCACTCAGAAACATTGACGAATACGAAGATCATTTATTGAAACTTGCCACCATGCAGTACGTGCACTTGTACTGTCACGCCTGGATTGGCCCATAAAAAAAATTGTTTTTTTTGATTGGCGTAAACTTCGCGACCGAAAAACAGGAATTTATGACGTTCATACTTCGGTACTCTAAGGATTGCAGGACATGCAAAATGGGACAAATAAAGAGAGTGTTACAGGAAAAGTGGAAGAGTGTCATTGGTTTTGGTATGTGTGTCATAATTTGTGTTTGGTATGTGAAAACATAAAAATATTAAAAAAAAATCCGACCTACTACCCTATTTTGTCTATTGTTACGCAAATTCAAACAATATTTTTTAGGGCTTACTGGTAATGCACTTTGCCACTCAACCTATCATCTACCCAATATGACATCGCGTATCAACGCTTACAAAACAGTGACGCACGGGTGATTTTTGCTTGGATGGACGGAGGGACTGATGCCGAACCCTTGTTAACAACGTTGCACTGGCTTCCAGTAGCCCAAAGAGTGACTTCAAGATCTTATTATATGTTTATAAAGCATGCATGATGAATCACCTGCATACATAACTCAAATGTTTCTTACTATGTTCAGGGCGCCCTCTTAATCATCTGATTGACATCACGTCTTGGGGTTCCCAAATTTAATTCTTTGGCTGGGGAATGCAGATGCCTGTTAATTGTCTTCCAAAAACTTGGAACAGCCTTCCACAAGCCACATCAGAAATGCACCATCAGTTAACATTTTCGGAAAACTGTTAAAAAACCATTTGTTCTAAACGTCTGCCTTTTGTACTTGATTTTGTTTTGGTTTGTAAAACGCAATGTTGTCTTCGGAACAGGAATTGAGTCGTAAATAAGTTGTGTATGTATGATGTATGTATGTATGTATATGGGTCCACCAAAGGCACTTGTACACAATACGAGTCTTGGGCCAGGGGTTTTCGACCAAGTCATTTTAAAGGCAGTGCGTGGACGCGGGTAGTTTTTGTACCACCACCATCCTTCAGGAGCAGGTCTATATTTATCTTATTTTTTTGGACTTTCGAACCCAAGGCCACTGTATCATGAGGTTAGATACCTAAACCACAAGACCCGCGAGGATTGGTGTGCCAGAATTGCAATTCTAATCCTTGATAAACTTTACGGAATAACTCGCTAATGCTATTGTGGTCATAAATCAATAGAATGAATAGCTCCGCTCTGGAACGGTTGCCACAACCCATGCTCCAGGAGAATGAGTGGTGTCAAAATCTCAACACTTGCGCAGTGTTTTTTTGGAGTAACTTTTGTGGCCGTAGCATTATGTGCCAAAGAAATGGAGTTTTAAAGATTTTCCACAAAATGGGTTCAAAGTTCACATAGGGGTCATCAGAGGTCACATTTGTTTACACCCAATATGAGCCTTGGGCAGTTGGTTCTTCTGACCAAAATATGAAGTTAATCATGTCAATGCATATGCGACAAAGGAACCAACTTGTTACCTTGGTTTACGGCCTACAGGCCCACAGGGCCACAGGCTGAAGCCCACTACGGAAAAAGCCAACCCTATGTGTCTTCCTGCTAAAGCAGCCGACACAAAAAGGATCTTGAGATGTACATTAAATTCTTATTCCTCTATACTACTAAAACAATGAGATTGTCTGCTATGGCGTTATTATTCTTGGACATATGGGGCTGAGACTTGGCTGACGGTAGGCGTGAGAGGACAGTTACCTTGTGTGCAGGGTTTTTTTTTTTTAGGAGTGCCAAGAAGGTGCAAAGGGTAATATAGACATCTATTTGCATGGCCACCAAATTTGGTCAAAGGACCGCTGACTGAAGCACAGAACAAATCTGAGGCCAAAGGTCACCAAAGGGGCAATACACTAGTTAGATCAATAACAACACATTTCAATGGTTTGGAAATGCAGAATAGATCTCAGTAGCAGTAATGGGGGACTGCAATGCGCACATCTTATGTGAGTGTTGCAAATCGTGATCAAATGTGCATGTGGTACACAAGTACATGACTATGCATAGATATCCAAAAAATGATGGAGCCAACCGGCCAAATCCCTTTATGGCCCCCAGCTTGGCTTTCAAGGGTACACAGAGGGTTAAACATTCTAAATGAGTACGATTGTGTTTCAAAAGACGCCCACCATGTTGTCTGATTACAAGGATTCCAAAAGGTATAGTTGATACTACATGCCTCATATACTAACATGCCTATAGTTTTGGAATTATGGGGTTCAAAACTGTCAAATTTTGGTTTGTACAGTGGTCAAAAATTAAATGTTGACCTCCAACTTTTTTAAAAACATGGTTCTCAAATTGTTGAATCAGCTCATAGAATGACAAATAGAATAGTTTTGCTATATATTAGTTTTGATTATGAAAGGCTGACTCAGAAATGTCCTGGGTAGAGCACCCTCAAATTGTGTTTTGCATTCATAAATACTGACTTGTGAGAGGAGCTAAGCTCAAAATTGAAGTCCTTCAATAAAAAATCACAACTTTGTTTATAAAATTCCAGATCCCACAATTTTGTTATGACACAGGATAGCCATGCCACTATTTTACTATACATCAATTTTTACTACATGGAAAACGAAATATCCATTCAGATCAAACTTTGGAATGGGCATTTTACTTCTAGTTGAATAATGGAATGATACACAAAAATGATATTCAAAATCTCTGAGTCAGCCTTTAAAAAAAAATGGTGAAATTAAGTGAGACCCTTTTGCCCTCTTGTGGAATTGGGGGGGGGGGTGCCAACTGCCCTCCTCCTCTGAAAGGGCATGGTTGTTGCCATTAGCAGGAGAGAGCTTCAGACAGGCAGTACTATGAAGGGAACCAATTACTCAACACTTTTGATTCTACCTACACCAACTTGCAATGTAGCACTCATTTACAGGCCTGGAAAAAAGAAAAAACATAAAAACAATCCCCCCAAAAAAATTTTTTACCTTTTCAAATAAAAAAATTTACAAGAATAGTGGGAAAACCTTTGTCATCCCAGAAGGAAATTTTGCCATCTTAACCTTCCTCTACATGGAGCCATTGTTGTTTGTTGTAACAACATACAGAGAGGGGTAGGGTTACCGCCCCCATCGATTTCAATTTGCCCTTATTCAAGCTCAGGACATCCGATTCGTATAAAGATGGTACCACATGATAGCTCAGCGTTTCTTTTTTCCATTGGTATCAAAATGAGTATAAACATTCCCACTATGACATCACTATAATGTCATATGTTAAGGAGAGTATATAATACTGGATATAAAATGGAAAATTTGATATTTTACTGGCTCAAAAACATTTTTATTGCACTTAAAGCGGCACTGGCACATTTTCACAAAATATGAAATTTCTTCAATTTGCTCTCAAATGATAGTCTAGGCCATTGGAACAGAGATATATTTTACACATAAAAATAACATACCCCAAAACAGATAGTGACATTGATATGAGGATAAAGACATCCAGGTAATTTGTAGGCCAACTTTTAAGTTTTCCATAACTTTAATCAACAAATGTGTACATTACATGAATATTTTGACTCGTACTCACTGATACTAAACTACAAAGGTTATAGACCGGTCAAACAGTGTGCATAGCGTGGGAAACATGCATACGGCGCGGTGTTCTTGTGTTAAACACCATTTTCGTCGTCTGCTGAATTTCGCGTCGCCGGCGATGTTAAATTACAAAATCGTTCCGTTTACCCATAACGGAAGCTGACTTGGTCTTAATCATTTCGGGTGAGGGCTTTTGTATATAAAAGCTTTACAACCATGCAAAAATATCGATTTTGAAAAATCTTGAGGGCACACCATTTTTCAAATGTGCCAGTGTCTCTTTAAGTGTTCTATGTATTAGTCATTTACAATCGTGTAGAGCAAACTTTATGACATCATTAATGCTAAGCATGATTGATCCCCAATTCAATGGAAAGAGGAAGACCATAGCTGTCTATTGGTACCAAAATCAAGTGTCTGTGATATTCCTGCATCATACTAGGCATGTTGGTATTTCTCTCCTGGTTGGGGGTGGTTGTCACCCTCCATCCATCACTTTGGGACCACCCTGTATCTTACCTATACTATACCCTGGTGGGTGTTTGTTTTTGTATGAAAAGGAGCATAAAATATCAATTGACAATTAGTTTGGCACCAAAACGAGGGTTTTTAACAAATGTAGTAGGTTGTAGATGAGGGTTAAGGGAAATTTTTGTTATCCTAAGGCAATTTGATTGGATTCCAGGCATTAACACATTGTCCCAACAATGCTCAATTCATTTCCAATGGCCATGCAGTTTAAGCCCTATCAGTGATTTGCTAATCGAAAAAATCATAAAAAAAAATACAACCATCGATCCCTCGACCCCCACTGTGTCACCGCCAATCCGCGGTTTTGTATTAGAGGTCGCATTTGACCTTGACCTTTTTTTTGGGGGGGCCCCCCCATGTTACCTTGTACCTCATTACAATGAGGGCGCCAATGTTGTCCACCTATGATTTCAAGTTTAGTTCAATTTAGCCTTAAACTTTCATTTAATGTCAATTTCCATTTTCAGCCTATCTTACAAACTTGACCTCACTGTGACCCTTGACCTTAGGATGTGACCTTTGACCTCATTAACATATGTGGGATCCAATGTTGCACCTATGTTCAAGCTCTTAGTTTCTAATTGAACTTAACACAAGTCAAACATTCAGTTGATCCCAGGTAACTGTTGTTCAACTGGAACCAGTTGGAATCCAGTTGATCCCCACTTGAAATCCATTGTGAATCAGTTGATTCCGTGACGGAAAATTGAACAATTTTCCAACTAGTTTTACTGAACCAGTTTAACTCAGTTAGACCAGTTAGCCACAGTTAAAAACAGTTGAACCAGTAATTTTCCGTCACGGAAAATGGAACACCTTTCACTGGGATCAACTGGAATTTTGACCTGGGAAACTTTTCATTTAGGTCCATTTTACATTTCCAGTCACCAATCTTACGAACTTGACCTCACATACCGTTTGGACCTTGGTATGTGACCTTTGACCTCATCAGCCAATGCGTGATCCCATGTTGATCTATGACTGAAGTTTGGTTTAAATCCATCAAAGTATGTGGATATTACAAGCAAATGTTAACCCTTTTTCACAACACAACAACAGACATCAAGAACAGACATCAACGACTACAGGGAGTCAAAGTGATCCCTATGTGTCTTCCTGCCTCAAGGCGGCGACAAAAAATCAATATATTTGCATGTCGGTAACACGTAAGGAATCCTAACATACCCTACAAATGATATGAACAAAAAGCAACCTAATTAAAGGCAAAATCATCTTTTAAGAAGTCATTACTACTGTCGCCTACAGACACTATTACTCCACACGCAATTGAATGAGATTCATATCTGTGACAACTGTCCATTTCTTACTTTTCTGTCAGTTTTTTCAGTTGGTAAAATAACCGTTATGCAAATTCTACACAACACTTGTCCCCTTGAAATATTTTGACTCTTTCTCGTCAGAATCACGGATAGTGTCTTTAAGGCTCTTCCTGTGTCCATGGGTAAGCAGGTTAATTTAATGGTAATCACAACCACTAAATAAACTAGTGTAGCAGACGACGTCATTGCCGAGACAGTGTTGGCGTCCCAATATGTGCCTTGGGCCTAAATGAAGAGTCCCAAACTGTTGATAAGTGTGTCTTTTTAATCATATGTGTGGACTAGTAACAAACATTTGGTGGTAAATATTTGTCCCTGTGCCATTTGTGTATAATTTCTGAGGTTTTGGGGAAACTCCTCTGGCAATTTTAATTTCTAGTACGATTTCAACTAGGCTTGGACGTTTGAAAACATGCAAATCTTTCGATGCTACCTGCTCTGTAGCTCAAAAAAATCACCGTCATCATATGACTTTTTCCTTCCTTTTGTTTGAAGATCTATGGTCCTAATCTTCCCAAAAATCCAGTTTGAATACCATCTCTTTATAGCCGAGAAATTGGCGTTTGGTGAGAGGTCATTTTACACAAGTCTATGGGTAGTTATTTAGTGGTGTATTCCTACTGAGGGTACGTTTTTTATACGTACACATATATTATTAACAAATATTCAAGCTATTCTATATGATTGCTCACCTACATGTTAGGTGCCAACTTCTATGTAAGTGATTTAACCATGATTTTCAATGACAACATAAAAGCTTTATCTATTGTATTTCATTTCACAAATAAGTAATAGAATATGAATTTGTTGTAACAGTTTACACATTGGTCCATGTTACCTACCAATATTTCCTACCATGCATGCCTACGAGTACATATCTTTCTCAGTATTAAATCACTCTTTAAGAGAAAGTATTAACGTTTCCAAGTCTTAGTCCATATGCACAAAAAAGTTAGACCATATTCAAAGTTAGACCTGGTCATCAAATTAGTTTTGTCCAAAAATAACAAAAATAAAAAAAATAAAAAAAATAACAAAATTAGTTTTGTCCAAAATTGACAGTTGTCACATTTTCTTCTTTGTGATAAGTAACTAGCACAAATTTCAAAGTTGAAATGCAAGTTTCAAATTAAAATACAAAATACCCTATGTCAATGCAAAGGAAACCTGTCCCTTTTCGGTAGTTTCTGGTAGGACTAATGACACTTTGACAACGGTCTAACTTTCTAACATGTTAACTCTCTTGTGCATACAGACCTTTAGGTCCTCATACTTCTGCTGCATCTCCAGGCCATTGGCTTAGAGGCCTGAAAAATTGGGCACTCTACTGCAAGGCTGAAATTGCTCGAACTGGATTTGCACGGGTTGCTGGAGTTTGCAGCAAGTTTGCACAGATAGTGATCGATTAAATTGGCATGCAACTCACTGCACTGACTGCAGTATATTCTGCAATAACACCCCAAGGGTGTTGCATTTTTTTAAAATAACACTTCCGTTCTCGAACTGCTAAATCCCCTGGCGGGAGCGGTTTACAATTTTTAAATAATCAGCTGCAAATACCCCCTTAAGCCCAAAAATCCCTTAACCCAACAACACCCCCTTAAACCTGGGCAACCCCCCTTTAAACTCGTGCAAACCCACCTTAAAAAACCCTCAACAAGCCCCCTTAAGCCGCAAACAACCCCCCACCTAAAACCCACCCGGACAAAACACCCGGAAAACCGCACGCTAAAACCCAACAATCCCCCTTAAGCCCCAGACAAACCCCCTTAAACCCGACAAGCATGGTGGGCAACGTCCGCGCAAGCATACACACATGCTCGCATACAGTGCATCGCTTGCATGGTGTGCAACGTCTGCGCATGCCTACGCGTATTATGTGCCACAAAACCCCTTAAAAACCCAAAAACCCCCTTAAACGCAAAAATCCCCATTATTAAAACCCCAACACCCCCTTAAACCTTGGACACTCCCCCTAAACTTCGTGCAACCACCCACCTTAAACCACCACACGACAAGCCCCCTTAAGCCCAGACAACCCCCTTAAACACCCGACACAACCCCTTTAAACCGGACAACCCATCCTTAAAACCCCACCAAGCCCCCTTAAGTTCCAGACAACCCCCCTAACCCCAAACCCGTACAAACCCCTTTTTAAACCCAGACAACCACCTTAAACCCCAAACAATCCCCTTAAACCCAACACCCCCCCTTAAACTGGACAACCCCCCCTACCCCCGGACACCCCCTTAAACCTGGAACAACCCCCCTTAAACTCGTGCAATCCACCTTAAACCACAACAAGAAGCCCCCCTTAAAAGCCCAGACCAATCCCCACCCCCCTTAAACCCGGACAACCCCTTTAAAAAAAAATAAACCCGGACAACCCACCGTTAACAAACCCCCCAACAATCCCCCTTCTAAGTCCAGACAACCCCCCCCCCTTAAACCCACGGACACCCCCCTTTAAACCCAGACAATCCACCTTAAACCCCAACAATCCCCCTTAGAAACACCCAACAACCCCCCTTAAGCTGATAACCCCCCTTAAACCCGGACAACCACCCACCCCCCTTAACCCGGACAACCCACACCTTAAACCTAATCAGAGCGAGAGTACATGATTCCCCCCCCGTCATCAAGTTTCATCAAAATCGGACTTAGGGATCTTCAGATAGTTTGTGTCACAAGTTTTTGTGGGTGAAAATACCCCCAAATGTTAGCCCTAAATATCACAATTACTATTTAATTCATATCATGCACCCACAAACCTAATCAGTGTGAGAGTACATGATTCCCACCCCTCCACCCCAAGTTTCAATCAAATCGGACTTTTATGTCTTGCAGATATTTTGTATCACAACACAGCTTTTTGGGTAAAAATACCCCAAAATTAACTCATATTATGCAAATTAGGTACCTAATTAGCTATGCCACGCCCATAAGTCTCATCAGATTAAAGGGCATGGCAGTCCCCGATCGCCCCCACCACGTGTAAATCAACCATAACCCTTATGGGTCTCATGTTAATCGCGTTCACAAGATTGTGTTGGACGCCGCCTTTGATGATAGCATAATCCCCCGTTGCTTTCAAGCCAGGGGAAAAACACATAACCTAGGGTCCATGTACTGTTGTCACAAGATTTGTGTGGAAAATACCCCAAATTAAGTCATTAATTATGCAAAATTAGGTACTTAGACATATGCCCACCACGCCCATATCTAATCAGATGAAGGGAATGGCAGGTCCGATCCACCCCACCAAGTTACATCACCATAACCCTATGGGTCTCATGTTATCGCGTCACAAGGATTGTGTTGGACGACGCCGCCGCAAGCCTGCACTGATAGGCATTAATCCCCCTTCTGCTTTTCAAGCCAGGGGGTATAAGTCAAAGCCTTTTCTTTTCGTTTCTGGTCATTGACGAGTATGCATGGTTATTTTCATCATTTTTCCAATATTGTTAGTGAAAATTATGTGGGGGTTATTTGAGCGATTTACATAAAAAATCAGTGAGACATGCGATTACGAGGGGTGGGGGGACGTGTAATATTAGAGATATACAGATGTATGGACCTTTACAGATGTGGGTATGGCCGTTAGTGAACCTGGGACATATTGATCCTGATGAATGCAGCAGACTTACGATACATGCACGCTACCTTATTCCATAAAAGTAACCTGAATTCATCAGGGTGACCCAGGGTTCACCACAAAGGCCATACCCAAAGGATGACACGGAACCTATAGAAGTCCATGTTTTTTTTTCATGGCTCAGTAAGCAATATTACCAAACTACAAAAGGGGACCAGAGTTCCTTGCCCCCTTATCAATGTGCATCAAATTCTTGCAATAGCAGGAGGATAGCAGACTTTTCAAGATAACCCGGTAGTAGCAACTTTATGAAAATTATCATACTTCTACATTCTTCCATATCATGTGGTACAGTGGGCCATAATCCGAAAACACAAAAAGCTTTTCTCGTTAGTGTTTGATCTGGATTGCTTCATGACATCTCTCGTAAGCAGAGGAGTTGCTTGCCGGTTTGAAAGACCTTGTTTTTCCCAGAGTTACAAGAGAATATGGACAGGTCCAAAATGCATTCATATGCTTCATATAGCATCGGATTGCAACGATGCTTGCGTCAAAGTCGGCAGATATGAAGCCGACTCGCCATTTTCATCAAACAAGAAACTCTTTGCGCATGCATGCGGACAGGTGCTTGAAGAATGTAGTGTTCATAGAGAATATCTCGTGCGAGAGACGAGTAGAATGGTTGCCACATTTAAGTTTTCATGCTCCCACGGTAGAAGATCCATGAACGTGATCGATGATGACACACATGGTTATCACAATGTCGTCAAACTGAGTGGTTGCATCTGCGTACCTTTCAGTGAAAGTGTGATGCGCACACGACGTATAAAACCTGCTTGGCATGGTAATATAAGCTGTAAAGACCTTGGATGCGAGTATGTGAGATGCTGGGCGGCACCGGTGTGTGCTTTGAGCCAGTTTGTAGCTGAAGGTATGGTGCAAAAGCACTTGTGAGATTATATGGAACACACCGAATCTTTCCCTCCAGCTGCCCCGAAAGCAATGGACATAAAGAAAGTGATAGAGCCTACACAGTGAAACTAAAATCTGCACATCTTGAGCACCTGTTCTGAATTAACCTGTGTACTGCAGTGGGCATATCTGCTTTGCCACGGTATCCAGGGTGTGCTGCAGATCATGTGACGTCACGTTCAGTCGATGCCGCGCCATTCTAACAGGCCAGAGTCATACTCATGATTCTAAAAGAAAATCGAGAAGAAAATTCTTCTTGATGGTATCCAACGAGTAAATCTTTGATGACACACCCCTGCCCATGCGCTAGTACCAGCGGTCCTTTCCGCCACCTTTGTAGCGGGTAAGTTTCAACGGATATCTCCGCCAGTTGGAACAAGAACTCTTTGGGTGTCACCCTGTAATCCAGCGTCGATTCGCCCGTCTGGTGCATTGGATCGACGGGGAACTTGCCGTTGTCAGTAACCCATAGAGTTCTCCATAATATTCCTTGAAACCTTCCGAAAAACTTCGCTTTCCAATTTATCTTTTCTAAGGACTACTGGTGTTGATAACCTCCAAAGAGCACTAGCTTTACGAAATCATTCAGAGTAATAAAGAGGTTTCCCAGTGCCAACATTGTTGTCTGTGTCAGTGTTGCCTCATGAAGGGTAAATGTCAATATGGTAGATCCTCCGTCCCATCTCAAAAGCAGAATCTTTGTGTACCTCCTTTGATGACCCTTCGATAAAGACTTGGCTTCCTTGCTGGTATCAAATCTTGTCAATATTTCTATGGTCTCCACTTTGTGCTTGCTTCTGGAGAAAAGCTGGAAGCACCCATTAGATACTTTTAGAGGGGATTATTATGCAAGCGCCGTGCATGGAAAACGTGCCGTAGCTTGCGGCAGAGGCAGAGTGTTCGCTGTCTCTTTGGATCATCCTTTCGACATCTTGGGTTTCAATGGTCAAGAGTGAATTGGGAGCGAAAGTGGTCGGGCGGCCTGGTGGTTAATACTCAATTTTCACCAGACTTTTTCTTTAAAAACGAATTCCAGGCCTTCTTTGTTCCATCTTGCACATTCAGATCTATTATATGAACATCAATATCAATTAAATATGTTTTGTAAAGTTCTTCCACATTTATAAGATTATAAGAAGATTGCAAAGTTAACTTGATCAAATCATGAAGTAGTATACAGTTCTAAAGATAGGAAATATGTTTAGTTAATGAAACTTGAAATCTTCACCTGGAAATTGTGATATCTAGCCAATAACAGCTCCTACTTTTGACCATGTATCGTAGGTTGAACTCTCAATACTGGATTTATACATGTAAATACAAAGGACAAAAAGTTATACTTTGAGCAAAGAATGTAAATAGGGGCTGGAAAAAATGCATATTCCTGGTAAAGAGAGTTCACATTTCCCCACCATTTTTGTAAGGTTTTTCTTTATCTGACAAAAGTCCAAAATTGTCTTACAAATCATCAAATGCACCGGAAGGAGCTTCCTAGATTCCCAAACTTGTTTCATTCATGCATGTATTTATAAGAAGCAAAATATTGAATCTGTCTCATTTAAAATCGCAGTTTACAACTTTGCTCAATGCATCTATGGTTCAATGAAACTTAGAGAAAAAAGTTTAGTTTCAATTTTCTGTGATTTTGATGATGCACTCACGAGCTTATTTGTAATTTCATGCCTTTTAAAAGGCAAACTGGTGAGAATGATGTGCCCTGTGCGGCTGGTGCTTGGCGAAGCAGAAAATAACTCTTTGCTTTTTGTTTATCATGAAAGCAAGAACAGTTTTTCGCTTAGCCAACACTGGTGACACCTCACACTGGTGTTTTGGTGAGATGCTCCGTGTGAGAGAAGAAAGAAAAGACAGAAACATCACACAAAAAAAAGGGGGACCACATCGGGTCACCCCTATAGTTTAAAGTCTCAAGATTTCAAAATTGGTTGGTGTGGGTCTTCATGTGTTAGATAGGTCATCAAGGCTAAAGTCTGGTTTTGCTCTTCACCAAAAAAATCAATACAATGGATTGTACTTGCGGCTCATCTTCATGAAGTGAATGTATGACGACACTTTGCGAAAAGACTGTTGAAGTGGTCAAAGTAAATACGTTAACTGGTCTTTATCATATAACACAGAAAGGAGCGTCCACATTGTGTACATATGCGAGGTGGTGGATTAGGTGCAGTTAGAAAGGCTTCCTGCTCAAAGGTCTCCATAAACAGGCTTAGACACCGGTGGTGAGGAAATGGAAACGTTTGCAAATCAGTCGGGGAGTATAGGTCACCTTCAAACACGTATGTATTGGTCACACAAAACTCCAACATATGTTTCGTGTCAGCGATGTAGAGGGATGTCCTGTTAATCAGTGTCACATCATCTTTGATATAGTCCATAGTATTGTCAATGGCTTCATTCAGAGGGACAGATGTGAATAGCAATTCTACATCGAAGGATACCAGCATCTCCTAGTCTTTGAGGGTCACAGTAGATATGAACATAGCAAAATCTCGCAAATCTTTCACCTGGTGTCTGGTCTTTCCGGTCAGAGGTAGAAGTATATAGGTCAACTCCTTGGCTATGTTGCAGGTCGGAGAGCTAATGTCCGAAACAATGGGACACAGGGGAGCTCCACTTTGTGTATCTTGGGTAGTCCATAGAACCAAGGAGCTAGCTTTGACCATTAGAGAGCACCAGCCTCCAATAGTCCTAACTATCGAGTCTTGTCTTTGTGAGGAACAGTCCAATGTCACACTTGGGTTTCTGGGTCGGATTACGTACGTTTGAGTCGGGTGTAGAGCTGAGAAGGTACTTGCACTTATCTGAGTATGCACCTCCACTGAGAATAACAGGAGCATGTCCTTTTGTCTGCAGGGAGAATCTGAATAGTCCTTCTTATGCTCATCAACAGAAATTTTAGATCGAGGGGCCTTATTGTTCTTCAAAATGCAAGTCGCAGCACTACAGCTACTCGTGGTCGTCCAGATACTTCAGTTTCGATTCAATAGGAGCCACTATCTGAAGTTAAAACACTTCCTTCGGAAGAACAGCGAAATTAAGTCAGCGCTGCAAAAGTGGAGTTTCTGCTCCAGATAGGATGCAGTTGACTTCAGCACCCACTTTTCATCAGTAGGCAGGTCAGGTCTCTCCCCTTTGTTTACTGGTGTATGATGCAATATCATGACTGCTTTAACCCCCTAGGGTCTACCACCTTTTTTACAGTATCTCTGATTGGCTCATTACCTGATATATCAGGATATAACCTTTGAGTAACCAATCAAAATAGACCTATCATATATCTGTACAAACATTTAAGGTTTTCTTACCATGTTTCTGATTGGTTATACATTGGGTTATTTGGTGTATCTAGCCAATCAAATCGGCCGGTAGATCTCAGGGGGTTAAGGTCCGTTCATACTTCCACTGCACTGCATTGCTGTGCAGTAAATTTACTGCAATGTTCCGTCACTTCCGCTGCACTCCTAATCGATTTACTGCAGGTCAACCCAGGTCACTGCAGGTTACGGGTTGCAGTACGTTGCAGTAAACTTGAGAAAATTTGGCATACTGCAACATTGACTGCACCCCATTGCATCTTGCTGCATCGTCAGTTAAAATAATTTTAACTTTGTTGCAGTACTGCATTGCGTTGCAATACTGCAAGTGATTGCAGTGACAATTATGGTAGGCTGCATTGCAGCACTGCACTGCAATGCAGTGAAGTATGAACGGACCTTTAATTTGCTCTGATGATGACATTGGCTAGAGTGTCAAAGGCTCAACCTTCCAATTTGAATGGCTGAAGATTATTCTCTACAGTCATGTTTACCAAGTAGTTTCAAATCACATGTTTGAGTTGTGATAGCCCTAGCACCTCACTCATAATTTCATAAGAAACATTCAAATACCGTATCACAAAATACCACAGATATTAAACTGCCTAACCCCCAAATACCACAAAATACCATAGGGATATGGGAAGTGTGATACCATTGATGTAGCACAGCATGCTATTTTGGGGCAGTGATGTAGTGCATCTCTCTAAATGTGAACAAGTGAAAAATTCACTCTCAAAAAGAAGGAAATGCTTGTAAACCACTCCAAGATGAGTGGTTTTTACTCTAGAAGAGCAAATATCTACTCCAAAAGAGTAAGAGTGAAAATCAGTACAAAAAGAGTGCATTTCTACTCGTTTGAGGAGTTAAACGAAGGACAACTCCTTTTGAGCAGTTAAACGAAGGACAACAAAAAAACAAGTGGAAATCCACTCTTTTTGGAGTGATTTTCACTATTTTTAAGTGGAAATTCGCTCTTTGAAAGTACAAAACCACTCATTTTAGAGTGTTTTACAGGAGTTCCACTCTTTTGAGGAGAGAGATTTTCACTTGTTTACATTAGAGAGTGGTAATTTTTGTTGTATACTCCTTTATGCCGAAAGTTCAAAACACCAAACCAAAGTCTGTGAAGACAAGGCGATTAGAGGTGATTTACACTTAAGTCTATGTGCGTATACCCTAATTACTATTTTTCATGTATACGCATGTGTAGCCTAATTACTATTTTTCACATGCACATGCATATACTTAAGTACAAAAGGGTGTACTATACAGCATATACGATCATATACCCTCCACTACACCACTGTTTTGGGGTGTTAGGGGCTGCTACACCTCATCACAATTGGCCCTTTTCTGCTGTTGATGGGCATATTAAAACCGATCACCTGTACTACAAACTGGGACAAAGTCATTGTTATCACCACTATTATGACTATTGTGGCCCACCAATATATTTAATTGGTCACAGTTGTTGCCATATTGGTCAACCAACATCACTAGGTGTTCGTAATTAACCTATTGATCCATTGTCATCATTACATTGAAATTGACCATGTAAAACCTGTACATCACCAGTACAATTATTTATAGATGTTTTCATCTGAGTGAAACTAAGCTTACACAGTTGTGAATGCTGATCTAAGGAGTTTTAAAAACAGTCTTACCTCTAAAAATATATTGATCAGTAACTGTTTTCCCAAATTATTTCCGCAAATTATTCACGTTCAACAGAGATCAGAAATAGTAGCACTAGTGTGATGTTCATTTGTACAATTATAATCACTGGAATTGAATCATTAAAATTATCACCATCAGTATCTTCTGAAGCATATAATTTTATGTCCATATTTTCCATTCACCGTATAATTTATGCTGTATATCATCTGAATCATTGGTAATTGGTGTACATGTACAGAATGCCTAGCCCACACCGGCTGTAATTTTTGTCCTTTTACAGACAGAATATAAAGAATTGCCGAGACAATCAAATTTGCAAACTGTATGCAAGTAAATAAATAAAGATGCAAATTTGCAGTACTAAAGGCTATTGGTTCAGATGATACAAAAAGCTCATTTTTTTAAGTTAGAGATGTATGTGGATACACCAAGCAATTTTATAATTCTGACCTTTTTGGTGCCACAAAGGTCACATGAGGCCACCAACATGTGGGACACAACCCAAGGACCATTGTATCCATATGTCATGAAAATCCATCGACATATGTGCATATACCAAGCAATTTTATAATTTTGGCCTTTTTGGGGCCAAAAGGTCACATGAGGTCACCAAGATCACATGAGGTCACCAAGGTCACCAACATGTGAGACACAACCCAAGGACCATTGTATCCTAGTGTCATGAAAATCCATCGACATATGTGCATATACCAAGCAATTTTATAATTTTGGCCTTTTGGGGGACAAAAAGGTCACATGAGGTCACCAAGATCACATGAGGTCACCAAGGTCACCAAGGTCACATAAGGTCACCAACATGTGGGACACTACCCAAGGACCATTGTATCCAAGTGTCATGAAAATCGACCAACATATTGTGGATACAGCAAGCAATTTTATAATTCTGACCATTTTTAGCCATGACCTATAATAACCTCTAAATGACCTTTTTGGGGCCATGACTTTTAACAACCTCAGAATGACCTTTAACCCCACTCGAGAGAGGGGTAACTGTGGGGCACTACCCAAGGACCATTACATGTGAGTGGCATGAAAAATGTGACGCATGTAAGTGGAAACAGCGGACAAATATGTTTAGGATTAACATATTTGGGTCAACATTTTGACCAAAGATACACACAGACACGCACACTACCAAAAGCAATTCCTTTGTGCATTTTTTGTGTAAAATTAACACCGCTCATGCCAAAAGCAAGCCTCTTTTAACCCACTAAAGTCTTAACTGGCCAATTTTATTTATACATTTGGTTTTATGATGTATTTAGCCAATCAGAAAGACAGTAATTAAGGTTTGTACATAAGGGAGGTCTATTTTAAAGGTGCATTTTGTGATTCTAGCACATTGTTTTATTTATGATGCGCTACATATCGTTGAGAAAAGCTTATTCCCAAAATTTTAGTTGATACTGATCTTGAGGTTTGATGTTACAAGCAAACTGCTTGTATCATAGGTTCCCAGGTCACTGTACTGTAATTTCTGTCCGTTTACGGATATAACATACTATTTTGCAAATTTCTTACAGATACGATAAAATCTGCAAGTAAGATTGAGTACACATTACTAAGACTAACAGTTCAGATGATATTTTCACTCATAACATCCAAACAAAACAGCCTAGTCCTAAGATTTCACAGGGTAAATGAGAAAAATAGTAGCTTCTGATACCAAAATTTTAATCACCTCCGGTAAAATCTGGGGTCCTTGTGGAGTGCTTGTGAAACTACACGAGCGTATAAGGATGGTCGCGTACATTGTATTTTGCTGCAAACGTTTCTCATGTTCATTTAAAAAGGTATATTGAATTATTGGGTCATCACTCATTAAACAATGTTTCTGATCGGATCCTTACAGGACACAACATAAGATAGTCCTCTGTATAATCAATCAAAATGGTGCTTCTTTCTCTTTGTAAACCATACCAACATTCTTCTGATTGAGTCATGAAAATATCGAACTCGCCTTCGGCTCGTTCGATATTTTCTTGACATGTGCGGTATATTCTCATATCACCCGAAGAAAAAGCCATCCAATATTTGTTATATGATATGAAGCTGACCGTAAAATGCAACACAATTTGCAAAGTGGGGTATGGTAGTCATTTTCATGACTTTGCCATGGCCTACGAATTCTGTTACCCTGGCAGGCAGACTTACTCAAAGCAAGCTTCGAAGGCTAAGCCTTGTCTAAGTTGTAACACTGTTACTGACACCGAGTTGTTTTTTGTCAAGATACAATCTGGTTTGCTATGTCCGGTGGTATATTCTCTTCTGTTTTGTGTAGGATTCTTCTTCCTCATGTAACACAACTTGAACTGTGGTGTTTTTGTCGTCTGTGTGAACACGGCCATTTTCAATGTTTACATGTTGAATACGATTCCCCGCTAAGCTACTGGAGCACCAACGCAGCAAGCAAGCCTGAGCATATGTAAACTCATATAAAGTTCATGGATGCTACAAAGGATTGCACGTATTACTAGTGCTAAAATGCTACCATAAAGCAACCAAGTAACAAAACCTCACTGCACGGTATCAAAAATACTGTTCATGATTTTGAATAATCTGTACAGTCTTCAAAATATTATGCGGTTAGGTGGAAGCTTTCATATATATAATATACTGGATTTTACCTAGGACCTCACTATTAGTTCCATATGCTCATAACCACCCCAAAAAAAAGAAAGGGACTCAGTTCAGTGGGGTGTACTTGTACATACATTTACTTGATGTGAACTGACCTTGTGTGATCTGTATCAATATCATACAACATACCCAAAAACCAGTGGTTGTAATTTCTAAATACACTGGTGGAATGGAAGCTACTGACTGTGCCAAGGGAATTGAGATTTCCCTAGCTCTAGTGCTGTCAAGTAATCCCAATCAAATAAGTGCTTAGATGCAAATAGATAGGCAGGTATTGCCCAGGGTTTTAAATGAACTTGGAGATGGATCCCCGTAAAACGGGTGACTTTGAACAGCGAAGGTGCTTTCAACAACTTTGGAATAGTCCAACTGTTTAGCCATTTTTCATTGTTATCTTTAAGGACAATTTCTTTTTCTTGGTGAATATGAAGTAGATACTATAATCACAGTTACAGGGTAGGTGTTGCCTGTACCTTTTTACAGCCTAAACAGGTGTTGCCAATTATCGGTGATTTTCATAAATGCTAAAAATCTTAATGGCTACCATGTAACACTGGTCCAATCAAAGAATATGTTTTACATGTTTTATTAGGCATACAATAGTTACGATCAGCAGAGGAGTAACTTTCTTGACTTTTCTTTCCTGTTGGCTAAGTTGACACAAAGGATGATGGTGGTGACTTTGAACGCACAAATTTCCTATAACACTGATACCCAGATCTTTCACTTTCGGTTTAAGGTTATAGTTTTTTTTTCCAAGTCTGTGGGGGCATTGGACATTGTGATACTACTACCTACTTGTATGTTAGGCTCAAACAAGCTATTTCAGTGTTAAGTGATTTTTTTTAAATTTGACCTCCCCACCCCTCGTGAAATGGCTTCAGACGTAAACCCCCCTCACAATTACTCTAACTATATAAAAAGCTACTAATAGAACTACTCTAACCGTCATGCAATCTATGTCTGTTGGGTTGTTATTGGTTTTTTGAAAAAGCCAAATTTTTTATTATTTGAAAGTATTCCTTAAAATTAATACAGTCCAAAATTGAAATGCTGTTCAAAGTTGCCCCCACTGGCAATTGACCTTAAAAACACCTGAACAAAATACATACATACGACAGCATGTAAATAGTCCCTTCAAAAATACACCATGAGAAAGGCCATATAGCAATATATGAGACCTTTGTGTCTATCTTGTACCCAAAATTTTACAAACACCAAAAAAGGGTTCAAAGTCACCCAGGTTTACGGTACATTCAGTCCAAAGCTTACTTCTTTTATAATGCATTTCTATGTGCGAAATATTTTTAGAGGTACGGACCGTACCATTTGTATTTCTTCTTTTTCATATTTTTTCCCATTATCATCAATAAAATCCACTATTTAGACTAAATATATAATCTCTAAAGGAAATGAGAAAACAATTTAACTCACCATCATCAAGTCTCTTCTTTTTTAAAGGGCTCCCTGCATCACATTCATCAATTTGGTTCTGAGAATCTTCCAATGAAGGATGTAAAGCTGCTCCCTCCATTTCAGTTTACCAGGTTTGAGTCTAATCCTGGGAGAAAGTTAAAAATGTTACCTTTAATTAATGGTAGTACAGGAAAAGTAAATGGCTACAATTTCCCGGGGTTGGCACAATTTAAATCAGTTGATTCATTTGATTTATATCACTAATTAAAATCATGATATAATTTTTTTTAAATCACTTATTTTTCAATAATTTTTAGGGGAATTTTTTAAGAATTTTTTTTGCCTAGTTTGGTTTGTTTTGCATATTTCCAATATGAAATCAACACACCAGGACCTTAACCAACTGTTGATACTTCAAAGTTATTACACAATGAAATTGCAATCCCATTCACAGCCACTTATGAATATTGATAGACCTACTTACTTACCTTCATATTTATTAACTGTACATACTGTTGGTTGATATTTTTTTATTTCTTTCTAACCTCCTTTCTTTCTTTTCCCTTTTTTAAATGATTTAAATTAGACTCTCTGTTGATTTTTTATACTACAAATATGATTTAAATCAATTGTAACATTTAAATGTTATGATTTAAAGGTGCGTGACCCGATCAAGATCCAATTTATGACAGTGTCTCCCTCCCATAAGTAACATATTTCATGCAGTATGCCTCCCACTGACCTGGTCGAGTGTCCTATCCAGATTTATTTAGGATCCCTGCCTAAAGGTAAAATTTGTACTCCTTGAATTTTGATATGAATTTTGCCCAACTCGATGAGTGAGTAGTATATGAGTAAAGATGTGAAAATAAACAACCGACCAGTTACAGAGAACACCAAGATAAAATGACAAAATACATTGAGTTGGGTATGCACATTGTACAACTCTCTGCGATGTGTCGCCCTGCGCGGATCGCAGTGAGTATTTGCACCGAGCGCAGCACTGGAACAAAAGTACAATTGACCTTTGCTGAATTGGCCAATCGTGCAAAGGTATTTACGTCTTGTTACTAGGTCAAGTGCAGCTGTGCATACCCAGTCAATGCACAGCATTTTAACGACGCGTCTCAGATTTGATTCCAGACATAATACATGAATAGTTCGGCAAAAGTGTAGTTTAGGACCCTACATGGTTTACTGGTTAAATACTACTTAAATCACCCAAAATCGATCCACTCACCCTCTTCTATCCAATGGCTGCTTTAAAACACATTTTTGTTTTTAAAATAGTCCTTAAATTGAAGGAAAATTTTCAAACAAATCCATTTTCGAGCTACCGATAAGCACTCCCGGTGAGGCTTGCACCGCGCAATCTTGCGTGTGCAATCTATGCCAAAACACGCTGTTTACCCAATCGGAATGCCCCTTGGTTGTCCCTCTAACTTTTGGGCCAATCAGGGAAGGGTTACTAGAAGTAGTTCGGCAATTTTAAAATGGCGTCTTCACTTTCGAACGAATGCGTTTTTACTTGCAAATTCTCCCCTTTTTCTTCTTTTTCAGTATTAGCCCTGTTTTCCAATAACGGAATATTAATTTTAACGATGTAGGTAAGTTTTATGATTTTGTTTACATGTTTGGTGTCTTTTCAGGGCAGAAATGTTGCCGATTTGGGGCGATTTTTAAAAGTTGTTTAACCTTGTCTGTTTTACCCCATAATTTCCCTCGTTTTTCAAGCCTGCCCTCTTCCAAAAAAATTAACCTTGTTTGAAAGTGTTCACGGGAGCTATCTAATCTAGTCTGGTTGCTTTAGAATGATGAAATAGAGATTTCATCCCTATATAGGGTTAGGGTCCTACCAGATTAACTATACTTAACAAGGCCAGGCAGGGACTGCTGGCTTTGCCGGTGGATTGTTTACTTCAGCCAATCCTGCGTCAATCGCGGCACACTCACCCGGATGCTTACCAATTAATACGGACTAATAAAGACTGCTACAAATTTAGTTACTTCCCTAGGACAGTCGTTGACTGGAACAACCTGCCATACTCAATAATTATACAAGTTCAAGATCCCAGCAACTTCAAGTCTGCTGTCTTAAATCACATGCGTCAAGATTAGCATACTCCATTCATGCGCACTTCAACCCTGCGTGTTTGGCTCCACCAAGGAGCGTTACGCAGTATTTCTACAGAAACAGAAACTACACTTTTACCAATAGTTCAACAACAATTCTGTCAGTCGCTGTGATTGAATTTGGCACATACAGTAGTACTCCCTGCAACTGGCGTGAAACTTAATACGGACAGTCGATGGAGTGCTGGAAGTTTCTTGTATTTAATTAATAAACAATTCTTAATCTGATTTCAATTTTCTTGAGATACAGCTGTAGGATATCATTGTTGATGACAGTAATTATGCTGCAAAGCTTGACAAAGCCTGATTTTGTTTACTTAAATCAATTCATTCACTCCAAATGTAATCTTTCACAACAGGGAGTAATGTGGAAGAGCAGTAATTGACCAATCAGGCAGCAGAACTCCAATTACATGAATTTCAGAATCAAGAATCAGAATCAACTTTATTTCCATAATATAAAAAAAAATCATACGCATCAACAATCACAAAAGACATTTCTAAAAACACAAAAAAAGGAGGTGGTCAAAAGGCCAAAAAGGCCAGAAGCGACCACCCCCTTAACATAAAGTTACACATAAAGAATATAAAAATGAAAACACATTGAACTTAATAATAATATCATAATCAAAAACTTTCAAAATACAAGACTTATTTGTGATGTCACACCGACCGACAAAAGCCTAGGCCTAGGCTTAGCCTTATATAAATATTATTGAAGATGAAGTTAGAAACATTCTCGCCGCAGTGGCGTAACCAGAGGGGGGGTCAGGGGGCAGCTGCCCCCCTGTGGGGAATCTTGCCCCCCCCTGAAAAATTAGTGATTTACATAGGTCAAAAAAAAAAAAAAAAAAAAAGTGATTGAATTTGGCACATACAGTAGTACTCCCTGCAACTGGCGTGAAACTTAATACGGACAGTCGATGGAGTGCTGGAAGTTTCTTGTATTTAATTAATAAACAATTCTTAATCTGATTTCAATTTTCTTGAGATACAGCTGTAGGATATCATTGTTGATGACAGTAATTATGCTGCAAAGCTTAGCCTGATTCTTGTTTACTCCAAATGTAAACTTTCAACAACAGGGCAGTAACGGGGAAGAGCAGAGTAATTGACCATCAGGCAGCAGAAATCCAATTTCATGATTCAGAATCAAGATCAGAACTCAACTTATTTCCATAGAATTTAAAAAAAATAATGTGTTTTTAAATAAAACAATCACAAAAGACATTTCTTAAAACAAAAAAACGGAGGTGGCAAAGGCCCAAAAATGCCGAACAACCACCCCCTTAACATAAGTTAACATAAAGAATATAAAAATGAAAACACATTGTAACATACTCATAATCAAAAACTTTCAAAAATTTACAAGACTATTTGTGATATGTCACACCGGAACGACAAAAAACCTAGCATAGGCTAGGCCTGGGCTGTAGCCTTATTGTAGTTCTGTGAGCATAACCGTCATTCATCTTTAACATTTGGACATTATCGTACATCAGCTAACGTAAAGGTTATGTTTTTTGTAACGCTATGTTACAGGGACTTGGATCCACAATAAGCTATCGCCATCTTAAAACCAATACACAAATATGTGTCATCTTGTGTCCCCTTCTTTCAACCAAACGTGCTAGTGGGATCGTAATGTTGTTGATGAACAAACCAACGTGTCAACCCTTTGACCCGTCAAACGCCGAAAACTGGCAAACCGGGCTCTGATAACATGGTTAGATAGCAGTTGCTACACAGTTTCTGGTTTGCTATGCAATTTTAAGGGGGGGGGGGATTTTGTGTAGCATTTTTCCTATACATTTGTGTAAGTTGGCTCTATTCAACCATATCAAAGAAGAGCTGTTGCAAAAATTGCCTAAACAATACACTCCTTAGCGCGAGCCCTGCTGGCAACCACCTCACTCATGACAGTTTATGGGAGTTGTACAATAAATTCTGAGTTGAAAAATTCTCCGATTAGTAAATTTTTTCGCCGTTGATAAAAACATGTGGGATTCTTGTTCTGTAGTATTGTTAAGATGCTACAGAGTCTGTTTAAGGTAAGTTTGTAATTCTGAACATGTCAGATTGACTTTAAAAGTGGGTGGGCTATTGTGGGATACCAAGCCCTGTACAGCGGC